>LUCH01017965.1:0-20663 GCA_013368495.1 Paragonimus heterotremus
AAAATAAATAAAGTTTGTTTGCAGATTCACCGTTTTCTCACTGAGACTTCGGATCCGCGTTAATATAAGACTGGGCAAACCTTAGGTGTAGGAACCTCGGAACTAGCATCACGAAAAATTTCCAGGTCACTATACTGCATGCACTTATAAGCTTTTTCGCCACCGAGGCAGTCTTGCGACCAGTTTCTACCGGGGTTTCTCTCTGGGAAGTCGCCAGTCCCCCGGAAATATTGTTTGACCAGAAGATAACAAACCACACTTGCGAATGACCTACACAATTACCATGGTGGTGCATTGCTTTGTCCTACATGAACCACCTCAGCCATCACAACATCTGCTGCCGCCATCTCAACCACCCTTCTAGACTTTACTGTCAAGATTTTTGTCAGGTCCATTCCTTTTGACCTTGCTCTGTTGCTAGTTGCGAACCCTATAATTACGAACGGGTTTGTGACCATGTTGTCTTCGACTGAGCTACATGAGAAGGCTCTGTTTGGAGGCTAGTTTTGCCCTGTATTCATGCAGTAGCCTCGGGTGGATGGTTTGGCAGGGAACGGACTAACCGACAGCGTATACTTTGTACTCCATCGTTCATTGCCGTTATCTGTTTTGCTGTTATCCGCTGTTTCAGTGACCGTTATTCCGTTCTGTCTACGCGCTTGTAGGCCATCGATCCAGATACAACAATTTAACCCACGGCTACTAGGGGTGCGTCTCCCATTTACACAGACGCCTTACTACAACTAGACAGACACCCAGCTTTGTGTGGTTTGTGACTTTTATCCCGTTATAGCATGATTATTCTCAAAATCGAAGAGAATTGCTTGCTATGATTTAAGCTGATATTCCGCTTCACTGATATATCTTCTTGTCATATTTTATAATTGTATCTCATCATGGGGCAGTCGTTTATTTAAATATGTGGAGATTTCCTTATTTTTGTTTACAAACAATGCTTCATTTTTGTAAAACGACCTTTTGTATCACCTTTGCATGTTGTTCAAATTGATATAATTGACCTTAAGGTCAATTTGTATTACAATTGTAATACAATACAAATTTTGTGCACGTCGGTCTGCTCTTCTCTCCGTTGAGCAGTCGCTTGACGATACTACACGGATCTATCACCGATTTTTTTTTAGCTCCGTTGTGCTATGAACATAGTCGCATCCTTGATCGCGCTTCAGCAGTCAACAGCAACTCTGTGGTATTACCCACTTCCGGATACTGGTAATTTGGAATATTGTGGTGGTTATCTTGAACACTTATAAACACTTCCTGCGAATCGAATCCCTTGATTACTGTAACTTACTGGAACCTTGTGACTATTTTGTCTCATTAGTTTCTTTCATTATCACCGATAGCCTAGTGAGGTGCACTCGCTATTACCTAGTTTATTCAGTAACTCTTTAAGACCACTACAAATAAACCACCCGACAATTAACCAGTAACCATAGTTTTACGCCTTTGATCCCAGCGCATTGCAGATTGATCTCTACCGTATTAAGAGCTGATCAGAAGACTGGTGTCTCCCTCTAAACGACAGTAAGTGTGCATATATGTTGTTTGGAGGAGACTCGGGGAACCTATTCGTGATACATAGTGCACAAAGTATAACGAATATCACCTTAAAAAAGTACTAAGGATTTGGCTATCGACTAGTTTATCCTTCTGTTATCACCACCAGATGGCTGCCAGAAAGGGATTTGGGACCCCCGGTATGATAAAAAGAGTCTTTCCTCGAATAGACAGGCATGCTTTCCAGTCGCTATACGGGGTCTACATTAGACCACTGCTTGAGTACGCAAATCAAGTCGTGTACGCCGGCTTGAAGAAGGGTATACTAGCCATCGAATGTAGTGACCTGCGATCGTGTGGCTTCACTAAGGATCCCGGATGCAACCGTGTTTTCCTGCTTGTCTGTTCTGTAAGCATGATTCTGTGTATGCCTGCAATAGAAGGCCTGACATAAACTCAGTGCCACTTTCTTCAGTCGTGCAACTAATTGCACGCAGCGAATGCCTGCCTTTTTCTTAATGACTCATCTATTATTTCATTCTTCTAGGACGTTTAGCCCGAACCTATTCGAGCGCTGTTTAACGCACTCGAAGGTTCCACACACTTTTCGCCTGGCGCGCTTTGAGCGCCGTCGAGTGGGCTGTACCCCACCTCGCGCTCATCTTCTTCTTCCTCTTGGATGCTGCCGTTGGTCCCACACTAGGCTAGAACTAACTACTTATCATATTTCCAAATACATGCTGGAAATATACGGTTTGTTTCCAAACCCCGCTGTGTTCTCTAGTTAGATGCCTGTTGGGACTACGTTACGATTGCTCTTCAGGAAAGGCGTATTTAATTGTTAGTGGACGAGTGTCTAGCGCATACCCATTTGTCCGCTACACGAACGTGTCCAGCGAGTAGCCACCAAAATGATCACCGGATTGTGACGTTTATCCTACGATTCTCGCCTTGAAATTCTTGATCTTTATCCATTTGAATTTCGGAGACTCCGAGGAGACTTAATCCTTACGTACTTTTTCTTCCGCACAGGACAGGTGCACCAGTTCTCTACCACGGTGGTTGATAACTGTCGAAGGGGTCACGACAAGAGGCTCTGTAAGCTTCGACCCAGGATCTTCCTCAGGCAACAGTTCTTTTCTTACAGGGTTATCGATCGCTGGAACGACCTTCTATTGGAGGTTGTCGGCTGCTCTTCTTGGGACGGCTTCAAAGTGTTATTTGATTCTCACTTATTTAAGAGGTTGTAGGATTAGTATTTTATTCTGCTTTGCTAGATCAGTATTTTACTCTGTTCTCGGTATTCTCTGTAATCCCCTAGAGCTGTGCTACACCCTATTTTCACTGACTGCCTTTTAGGTCAACAGAAAACCGCCGACATCTAAACGGACAAACTGACTGGATCCGGGTCACTTGGGCCTCCAACCTCGAACCCGTGAACAAATCGCTGAAATCGCTGAAAACGATGGAGCGTTTGCCGTCCACCAAATTCATATTGCACTCAACGTTTATTGTCTAGAAACACACGACATATAGACTACCTCTCCAGATACATTTGCCGATTGTCACTTCTGACTGTCATTTAATTCAAACATTATCAGTGAGTAGAAGAAACCTGATCTCCCCTACCAATTTTTTTCCACTAAATTATTTTGTCGCCACGTGAAGAATGAAAAACAGCTATGGAACGCGCGTTTACGGAACCTTCAGTCACTCCCAAATTCATTTTTGTTCTAACGTTAGGATTATTTGTATCTCCCACAAGTGACTTAGTAATTTCGTGCGTCTACCTTTTTGATGATCATGGCACACAAAACAATGAAGACATTAGCACTTTTAACACACTGGTGGTCAGAGATCAATGTCGACGTTGCTCTGACGTTGCTCGACACACGATTGTGTCAGATGCACACAGAAAAGCCTGATCAACCTGTTCATGAGGATTCCACAGCCGATGCCTTGTCAACTTTGGCAGAGACAACCTATGGATTGTACTGGTTCATTTTCAGACAAACACTGTTTTGGTCATACCTGACTCCTACCTAAATTGGTCGCAGGTGTATCTCACAACATCTTCATCTATTGTTCTCACAATCACTTCATTTCAGAAGATTTTAACCGACAAGGGGTTTGTTGCATATTCCCTAGTTGAATGAAAAATCTCTCAGATTACCTGCCCAGTTCTTGTTGTGTGCTTTGTTCTAATTATGTTACTGTTTACTCAAGTCATTCAGTGGTTTTCAAACCTGTTTTGGTTACCTTTCATGATTATTACACACCAGTAGACCAGCTCAGCTTATTACTAAGCTATCGTCAACAACCTTCGACAATTGTCACGCATCCTTTGGTGACTACCAACCTAAAGGATGCTCATTAAGTACATGCAGAAAAAGTGTTGTTCCACCAATTGACCCGACCATAAATACAGGCATACAGACAATAAGCTTTGATGCTTCCTTTGTTGGCTGAAGATCGCTACCCTCTGTTTTATGTGGAGGCTGGCCACGTCTTGTGAACACTCAGCTGAATGGATCATTCCGTATAAGTGTCAGGTTGTAGTCCCAAATGCACCAGCACATCTAGTGTGAGCGCTGGTCACAGTGACGTGAAAAAATGTAACCACCCGACTGTGAACGGTACGCCAAGTGACGTAAATCTTCTGATGGCTCAGGTACCAAATTAAAGGCGATTTTCACACCCACTCAATGATCTGTTCTACGTAAACAGGTTTACGTACGTTCGCGAAAGTTTTGTAAATTAAAAAGTGCACCTGCTGTTTCACGTCAATAATGAAGGCAAGATAAGCCAAACAAACTCAAGTACTTGGTCGTAGTGAGATAATATCACAGCACATACATCTGGGGGGATTGACGTGGGGAAAATCTAAACAGACTGCACTTAGTGGTTAGTTGAACATTTCAATAGATGCCGCGAATAAAATACTAGCTTACACCCAACTGCCGCACTGAGTTCCATTGGTTGATGGTCCAACAACCACGGGATGCTTAGGCTTGTCGTGATGCTAGATTCGAGGTTCGTACACCCAAGGTTTGCCCAGTCTTATATTAACGCGGATCCGGAGTCACAGTGAGAAGACGGTGGATCTGCAAACAAACTTTATTTATTTTATTTACTCACCGTACACAAGCGGACTTCAACGTAAAGAATAGGGGGCGCTAGGGAAATGGACGTGAGAGAACCGTCAGCACAACCGCACGGCAGCCGCCAGAGAAGATGAATGTCGACGGGAATTCCAGTCGACTTTCAGAATTCAAACAAGCGTCATGCTGGTTTCAAATTTCAAATTTGAAATTCAGGACTTGATGAAGGCTAGAGCCTGCTGACGTCCTGATGCTTGACTGGTGTGATTCGGAGATTGACCAGACTGCGCTATCTGTCGATGCGAATGCTTTCGGTAGTGGTCTGAGGATAGAGATAAAAGAAACGTAACAACTCCAGGTTGCCCTGAACAGCAAGAGCAAACCATTTTTCGATTTGTACAAAGTGGGGAAAAGGTTGTTCCAACATTTGTCCAGCTCTGTTTTGAATACGTCTACGCCGGAGGCCTCTACGACCTTTGCAGGTAAGTTGTTTCACGAGTTGACTACCCAGTTAGTGAAAAAGTTAAACCTAACTGCCAATCGTGATCTTGTTTTCTTGATCATGAACCTATGTCCTCTCTACTCTCTGTCCTGATGTACCACAAACAAACATTCCAGGGGACTTGTGCCGGTGTGGTGGATAATCTTGTACACTTCAATAAGGTTTCCTCTTGCCCGCCGGCGTTCGAGCGAGAATAAAATCAACGAGCTTAGTCGGTCTTGGTTGAGCGGCGTGCCCAACGGTAGTAGCTGAAACATTATCCTAGTGAATGTAGCCTACAACAATAGAGATGGCGCGGATTCATTATTCAGCTACCAGCAAAACCGCGATACCAACGCCAAAATACTAACTTTGATGTTAGTGGTTTGTAGTAAATTCACCCAGTAAGCGCGTGGCCGACTCGGCCAAGTTGGCCAGGAATAGGCCAGGCGTTGGCCTGTCTTTTCTACTCCACTGACCAACCAAAAATGAGAAACGTCGTTGAAGGGCTCACCATCATGGGACTAATTTTGTGGTTGACTAATGATTATGAATAACTTAAGAATTGTATCTCTCACTGCAATATCTACCCCTGACTACGGGATAGGTGGCTGTCATGCGATTTCAAATTTTGTTCACCCATGTTAGTTCGAAAGCTCTGGGTCATTTGATTGTCACGTGCCTCTGGTTTGGCCGCATTTCATATCATTGGTTTTTGTGATATTTTACGGATAATCTTAGATAATAATATGTAGTCACTTTTAATGTATACGTGATATAACTTACTTTTATTGTTCAGTAAAGACACTTTAAAGACTGACCAGAAGACTTCTTTCCCTCCAGGGGTTCGATTTTTTGATTTTCATACTCCCTGAAGCCATCTGTTTGATAAATTTCTGATGCACCATGTGTTCCCGGCGAAGGTTGTATTGTACAGGAACGTCTACGACTTGACATCAACATTGTTGGCCTTTCCTTCAAAGCTATTCATGACACATTGCAGGATGAAACTGATTCAATAGAAAAACTTGGTAGTCCTATATTTCTGTGTTCGTTGTACATTGAAGATGACGAAGATGGCCAGGTACTGAAAGGCATGTGTCCAGTCTTATCTTTCAAGTCGATGCGCTATCTACACGGTTCATGTGAATTCTGTGGACAATATATCATCCAATCGTTACAGTGAATACTACAGTGAATATCACGACGACGGCCTCATATATTCCTGACGCAGTGAGATTGTTCTCCATTCCCACGAATTCCCTTACGCCCGCCGATCTGTAGTTCCTTAAAACCTTATCGAAGCCGCTTGTTCCTCATGAGATGGTTTCAAGGAGTCAAAGATAGGGACGGTGGGAGATCAAAACACCGGTACTCAGAAACTAATCGCAACTTGGAAAGAACCTACACATTTACGAGTCATTTAATTAAAAAAGCGTTCCGGAGCTGGAAGACGCAAAGAAAAGCCTGGAGAAGGAGGCCAGAAGAAAATATGAACATGTATGGTGTATTGTGGATGCATGCTTGAGGTGGGTTGCAGTTGACCCACCATGCAAAAGCGCCGCTAGATTTGTGTGATATCCTTTTTCATCCAGGTTGACCTAATAAGTTTGGCCCGCTCGGGCCCTGCCCTGGCCAACTGGGAACCAACTCTGACCCACTTCGAGACGACCCTGGCCAGAGTCGGACCGGCTCTGGATTTTGCTGCACCTATACTCGGATCCGGTTCCTTACCAAATCTTGCTAGAGTCAGCGTGTTTTGTGAGTACATTCACTAGGCAACGTGAACCGGTGCGATGATACCTTTAAGGCAGCTCTCACGTCGCGGGGAGTTTAGGATATTGAAGACGTCGAAGATAATCTCATTGCAAGCTTTGAGCACAAAATTGAACCTGTAGTGGACAGGTGGGTAGACGCCAAACACTCGCCCACTAACTGTTCAAAACGCCTTCACTGAAGGGCAGTCGAAACGTAATCTCGACAGGCATCAGACTAAAGAACGTCGTGAGGTTTGGAAACAAACCGTACGTTTCCAACAGTGTTTGGAAAATGATAAGTAGTTAGCTCTGGCCTGGTCTGGGACAAACGGCAGAAACCAAGAAGAGGGAGAAAGAAGGCGCGAGATGGGCCACGGCCCACTCGGCAGCACGCAAAAGCGCGTCGGGCGAAAAGTGAGTGGAACATTTGAGTACGTCAAACAACGCTCGAAATGGTTCGGGCTGAACGGTCTTGAGGAGCAGAATGACAGGTCAGTCGTTAGGGAAAATGCAAACAGTCGCTGCGTGCAATTAGTTGCATAAATGAAGAAAGTGGCGCTAAGTTCGTATTTAGCCTTCTATGGTAGACGTATACAGGACCATGCATACAGGAAAAACAAGTGGGAAAATGTGGTTGCAGCTGGGATACTTAAAGAAGCCACACGATGGCTGGCCACTACGAAGCAAAGGATTTTTTGAGTGATTCCGATTCTTATTGACAACCATGGTTGGAGCTCTTCTATTACTGACTTTACAGTGTAACTTTAGTAAACCTGGTTAAATGCCTCCCAGCTTCTAAAGTTACGGGCATGTGAGATGCTGATAATTCACCTATAGTAAAACAAAACATTATTAGATCTGACTGGTATGAAGACGACCAACGTCGTCTGCTTGAGAGTGACATACAAGCCGACCGTTTAGGTTCTGAATGCCCGTAACATTTGTAAACCATCTTTCGAGCAACGCGGATGCACCGGTGAACATCATTCTTCCAAAGTAGAGGTTCTAACAACAGTCATGTAAAAAGAACCAGTAAAAAACAAGCATGAGCCGAAGACCCAGTATGCCATGCACATGAGTTACACAGATGGAAACTAAAACGGTGTCAACAACACAGCAGCACGCCCCGTAACACGCTTCAAATTCAACCTGTGCGCGCTTGCTGGTCTCGACCGCACGTCGCATAATCACTACATTGACCTACATTCGCTTGACCAGTGGTGGGTGTAATGATTTTGATCAATAATTCCACTTTCTGTTATTACTGTCTGAATAAATGTACAACTGAGCTACACATAATTCTGACTACACAGCATTTCCGTTGGCTCATGTGCATTGATGCTGGTGATATGCAGGAACTAGTTCTGGGCTTGGGCTAAGTACAATTGCGACTGCTATTGCTTATTTAAAACTGTTACAGTTACTGGGGAGAAATTCTGGATGCCCAGATTAAGAAGGCTTTAAAATTGGCGGACTGCAGTATGGAAAGAATGTATATAGTTTTGTGGATAAAATTTAGGAGTAGCCAATTAATCATCGGCCTGAGTTACATTCTGACAGCCTTGTTACAGTGCGCTTATTCAGCGGTTCAGCCGATCATAATGATTGGCATTAGGGGTCTGACTCTTCCTGGTAAGTGTACATACCCAACAAATCGATTTATTCAATTACTTCATCGATTCGGTTGCAGTTGGAAGGACGAGCCGTCACAGAACTAACGCCAACTCTCGGTTTGTTGTCTCAACGGTACGTAAGTTGGGTGTTAATGTTTCAGCTCCGCAGGTGGCGATTTTAGGCCCCGGTGTTTCAATCTCCTTGTCACCCCCATAGACGGACCAGCATTCATGAATGGGGTGAAACGTGGCCACTGGAGACGGATGTTTGACCTCACATGACCCCTGGGTGTGCAGCAGCAATGGAACAAAACTTGTTGCCCCGGTTACAACTCACTGTCTCCCAACTTCCGATATTCAAGCGAATATTTTCTATAGGGTCTTAACGTAGTACAACGCCTTAGCAATTTCAACTTTGTTTGGAGGCAACCGATTCGTTCCAAATGGTTAGCACAGCCAGGTGAAGGCGTTGTTGTTACGTGAGACCGAATAAGGGGAAAATCCTGGCAAAAACATATGTGGAGAATGGAATGACGGGCTATTATTGAATGAAATGCGTAGCCAAATGGTACTATGATAATGTCAGCAGCTAAGCCTCTGCCGCCACATAGTAAAACGCATGCCGCTCCTCCACATGAGGTACTTGACTATATACATCTGTGTCGCAGTAACGTTGTGTGCTGATTGTCAGCAAACCAAGTTCTCTCTACTCTCATTTCATTACGCTGTTGATAACGAGCTGTACATTTGCATTGAAGAGATAAATAACTACTTTGCTCAGTTCAAGTGTTATTACTACTGCATCGAGACTAGCTCTGGGGTTGAGCTAAGTAAATTACTTCATTCATGTATTTCTGTAACCGTCACAATTGACGCCGCAAACTTCCGTAACATTTTGCGATGGATTCCTGTCCAATTGAGATTTTGAATATTCATAATTCGTTGAGAATAATCTAAGACAATTTAAAACGCTTCGAAATATTATGCATCAAGGGCAAAAAGCTGAGGGTAGGGTAGAATGCCGCTCACTTCCTCACCGTAGTTGGCAAGGATGCGTACAGCTTAATGAGAAATTTGTCGTTTCCTGATTTACCTACTTCTTTTTCCTATGGCCCCTTGAAGAAACTGCAGCTTTCACGTAACCAGCCTGTAAATTTTGAAGCAGCTGAACGAGCCAAATTCCAAACACTCGTGAGAAATGAAAATTAAGACATCAAACAGTTAGTTTTCGAAATCCAGACTCAAGCAGCTTGATGTAGTTTCGAAGACAAACTCGACTTCGTGAAAAACTCAAATTTTTGGCCGTTTGATCACTGAAGTAAATATGCTTGAACTGCAACAGAAGCTTTTACTGTTCCCGAATTCCACATTCCAGTCAATTAGAACGTTATGTAAACAGTACTAGCATGTCGAAGCTGTTGTGAAAGATGAACCGATGATCTTTTACAACAACGTGAGACTCGCTGAAGGTCACCAAATACCGCGGTCTGAAAAAGTAAATATCCGAAACACAATTGACAATCACCCTGTACCTGACTCAAATACTACCCAGTGGTGAAATAACTGCAAGTCGTGTGGTAGCAGACTTTTTCGATTTACTTGTGTACTTCGTAACGCTAAGTGTCACAAGCGTGGTAAAATCGGCCACATGTAATCCACCAGCCAGCACGTGGGACGCTCGTAGGACGGTCGACCGTCTCCTGAGTGTCCGATGACAGTCCACCTGAGGAAATTAATTAATTCGTTTCATACACAGCGTACAAAGAAGTTGTCCAATGAGCAATATCTAAATAATGATCGTTATTGCCGCCGTAGCTATGCAGTCAATAAACTTTGTGACACTTCATTTATTTATATCGGCAACAGAGGGTGTCTCGCGGGGACTTGAATTTTTGACTGGACGATGCAGCTCAGTTGACGGTGGACGGGTGTTCTGTTGCCTCATGAGTTTCTATGAAGCAGCAATAAGACCGAATGAGGCTCTACAAGGATTCATGACAAGTTGGGTGTGTTTAGCGATGAAATACAAGAAATCTACACCTTGTTCATCATGTCCAGATGATAACGTTGTAGTATCCGCTCCTGTGGAAAGGTTTATTGTTAACCTACTGTTTATGATTGAAGAAGTGTTAGTGGAACCTGCTTAGAGAGATTGCCTTATGATTTCTATGTTTCACTTTTGCTTTATCCCGATTACTTACGAAGATATGTCTCAAACACACCCATAGAACTTGTATTATTATGGCTCAAGTTTGAATTTTTTATATGTTCAAGATGACAAACTTAGGCTACCCCATGTGAACTAGCAAATATAGGTAGTATTATTGGAACGCCGGAAGAGAATAATGTAGGGTTGCTGTGTTATACTTATGCTCCATCTTGATTATGTAGTGGTCTAATGAATCAAATGATGAAAGTGACCAAAATATGGTAATAATAAAGGAGTTATAACGGTAACGGATAAGCTCATAAGGTAAGCGTACGAGTCAAATGGAAGACTTATCATTAACAGGAACGGCTCACAGATAAATCGATGTCCGGTACATTGAACAGACCACTACAAGAAAGACATCGCCAGAAATGAGTTTCGTTGGACGACCGATAGATAATTCCACAGGCGACGCGAGATGGTGAACGTTGAGCGTCGATAGATCAGATAGTATGTGGGGCTCAAATATTTCGCCGTCCAATCCCTTTACCGGCCCAAACTCTGCACGAACGAAGAAGACAGAGACAATGCGCCGTAGCCCCGTTTATTCGTGCTGACGCTTCAGTTCAAAACGTGGTGGTGGTAATTCCAAACACGTGTGCGGAGGAAGATAACAAAACGGTATATACAAAAATGTACAAAAATGAATTGTGAAATATAACTATGAATTGTGGACACTGCAATTATTTACGAATGTATGGAATTCCAAACACCCCCATAAAACTTGCATTTATATGGCTCGTCTGAATGTTGTATATGTTCAGAATGGCATATCCGGATTATTCGGACCGAACTAGCAAACGACTGCAGCATCATTGCAATTCCCAAAGAGATTACTGTAAGATTGTTGTTTCACTTTTGCCGTATCTCGATTATTTACGGAGATATTCCATTTCAAAATCATCTTAGCAACATTATCTTGTAGCTACTTCATAGAACACGTATCCAATCTCCAAGAAAAGCGTGCAAACTTGACGGTTCAACATACATGGCTGTCAAGGAAGGAGTACAGCGATGGATACTGGAGGCATGTGAGAGATACGGGAGACGACACACCAAAACCATTGTTTAAAATGCCAGTAACCCCGGGGATGATTATTTCTGATGCTGCACAATAGATCTTTCTTATATTCTACTACATTTGATTGAATACGATATTTATATTTATATGTTCTTCTCATTTCAGTGCTGGAATGAAATACCGTGGATGAGATCCGGTATTGTAGGGCTATTAATAACAATAGTATGCCTGCTAGGAACACTTAGGGGTCACTCGGGTATTCTCGTGGAACGGTCGTGGTGACTAGGCTCTGGG
This sequence comes from Paragonimus heterotremus, assembly GCA_013368495.1. Classification (NCBI taxonomy): domain Eukaryota; kingdom Metazoa; phylum Platyhelminthes; class Trematoda; order Plagiorchiida; family Troglotrematidae; genus Paragonimus; species Paragonimus heterotremus. The sequence goes on from LUCH01017965.1 coordinate 11,995, forward strand.
ACATACCAATTAGTTTTCATGTACGGCAAACGTTTGATAAAGCGTGAATAGGTAGCGGAAAAAAGGAAAATTATTTGCAATATTATAAAGAAGCCCGGGCTGGTTTTATCGTTGTGTCCTATGAGGACCCGAAAGTGCACAGTTAAAGCCTTCAGGAGACACACAGGGGACACTCAGCGGACACGTAGGGGACCGTCGAGCTAGCTGAGCCGTTTGCCACAGTTCAAAGTCTTCTTTCACACATTCTAAGTATGACAATGATAAACTGAGTTTTGACTTCCACTCTATTGCTCTTGTCAGTTTCGCTGATTCTACCAGTCAAACTAAACGAACCCATGAAGTCAGTAATTCTAATGAACATTCATCCATGGTGAAAACCGGTAGCATTAAATCGTACAACCTTGTTGAGTTCGTAAAGTACGTCAAGGCTGTGGCCATGAAACCATCCGTAGTTTCCGTGGAGGATATCACTGGACATACTGACTATTCTTGGTTCACGTCAACTCACAGTTTCTGATTTCCAGCCCAGTGTTTACAATTGCCACGTTTTGGTAACTGACCGTGGCCCATCTATCCTTGGTTTAAAAAATATGATACTTTTAAACGTCTATGTTTCATTATTCTCAGGCGCGCGTAAATCACAAATGTGCAATTTACTTCTTCAGTGTTCGAAAACTTCTGGCGGTATGCCTATTGAGTACGTTTTGCTCGAAGTCGAAGGTAGTTCAATCTTTAGGAGGCGACGAATAATCCCTCTTGGGTTACGTCAACCTGTCAGAAAGCGATGGACAAATTTGTGGATAAACAGATGCTAACGCTTCCGCAATCAGCGGCTTGGACTACACCCATTGGGACTCCGCTTAAATGTGAGACAAAAACGTCGCGACTTTGCGGTGATTACTGACTCACACTCAACGGATTCCTCTTAAAAATTTGCGCCACTGTTTAACCGGAAAACTTCTGCATTAATTTCAAGGCCGAAAATATTTTTCTAACCTCGATTTAAAGGACGCTTTTCCACAGATTTTACTTATCGAGGCTTCCAGTGCTCCGACAACCATCAATACTCTTTTCGGATTGTTTCGATGTACTTTTCCGTCCTTCCGACTGAATGCGTAACCTATTATATTTCAGGGTGCTATAAAACCATTATTGCAAGTCAAGAGGGTGTTTCTACCTATCAGGATGATAATATTGAGCATGCGCCAACTATGAACAATCGTTTGTTCTACCCGAACGACTTTGCTCTCCAAATGTTGCCATTAATTTTTTCTAAATAAACCTTTGGTACCTCCAAGTTCTCATGTCCTGGGTTCATCGTTGACGAGAATAGTTATCGTCTTCATCCTGATCGTTTTTCACTTCTATCTATGGCATCCATTTTAACGTTTTTTGTTGTTTTGTTCTTTAATAGGTTCCTTTCAGCATTATTCTTGATCCATCCCTAATTTCGCTGGTAAGGTAGAAGCTTTGTTTGATATTCTCCCTCGAACTAACTATGTTTGGACTGATTAACCTGAACGAGCTTTCCAAGTTCTGATGAAGTTTCTGTCTCCCCATGCAGTGTCACCTGCGTTCCTCCCAAACTTCTCATCAACATTGATTGCTCGCTGCGCCACCAACGGATGTTGCAGCTGCGCAGGAACAAAATGGCCATCCTGTTATCTGCATTCCTAGACGCCCCAGTTCAGCAGAGCATGGATATGCACTAACACGGAAGGATGCATTAGATGTTTACTGGGCGATCACCAGACATCATATTTACTCGTTCAGTGCTAATTTCACTGTAGTTACTGATCATGAAGCTATCAAGTTCAGTTATACTCTTAATAAATCTCTTGCTCAGTCTTCTGTGGTCATGGTCCAGCGATGGAATGTTACTTCGGCTAAGTACTCTTCTAACATTTAGCGCCGTATTGCAAAATTCCTTCCTCATGCGCTGATTCCGGTATGCTGATTCTGAAGAGAGTAGTGACTCAAGTTGTTTACTGACTCAGCCACTTCCGGTTTCTGGTTCTGAGTTGAGTCGTGACGCTCGAAGTGACTGCCACGCAGCTTTTACTTCAGCACTTGATGATTGAAACTGCCGTGTTCAGCAAATATTTCCTGAACTCTGCAAACGTCGGGATGAACTGTCTATTATTCCTGATAGATTATTGTATCTTCATGGCAGAATTGTTAGTCCACCCACATTACAGTCCGCTGTGCTAAATGACTTACGCTCCGGTCATTTGAGAATTGAAAAGATGAAATCATTCGCCCGTCTGACTTCCTTGTGGCCAGAAATGAATACTGATTTATGTAACATTTCTAAATGTTGTGCTTAGTGTGTACACAAAGTGCGACCGCGACCATAAAAATAGACTCCAAGGCCAATGACTTGTGAGGAGTGGCAACGAATACATGCTGACTACTGTGGTCCATTCTTGGATAAATACCATGCCGTGATTATCCTTGATTCACATTCACGTTGGCCGAAAGTTTATTGTATGTCACCAACAACTGTAAACTTCACTATGATTGCATTGCGGAAAACTTTTAGTCGGGAGGGACTGCCATGTGCGTTGGTCACTGACAATGATCCTCGTTTAACCGCGCAGAAGTTTGGAGACTGGCTGAAGAAAGTAGCATTACGACAGCTGCTTAATACACCGAAACGTCCTCAATCCAACGGTGCCGCTGATAATTTTGTGCGTATTCTAAAAGTGCAATCAAGTCTATCGATTCTTCTTGATGCAACATGAAAGTTCGGACCACTCAACAGCTGGCAGAAGTCCAGCTAAGCTGTCCAATAACCATGTTCTGCGAACCAACATGATGAGTCTGAAACCAGCTTAAGTTGTGTGTCATCGTGACAATGATCTTCAACCGCCTTGAAGAAATGTGCTAAATAACCTGAGTACTTGAGTGTGTCGCGTGCTCCATTTAGATGACGGATCTGCCTATCGTAGACACATCGACTACCATGACTATAATTTGCCTACCCCTACCCCTGCAGTGCGTATTACTAACACCGATGCTTCTAAGTCTATTCCAGGCTAAAGTCCTTTGATTATGAATGTTTTTGATAACAGACCACCACAGTTGCAAACGTCTGAGTGCTTCAAAAATAAACAACTCAGAAGCCATAAAATTCCTGACTCTCATTTAAACTATGACGAATGTGGTGATTATCCCCAAACTTATTTCTCCTCACTCTTGTTTCATTAAGTTGTTGATAACCAGCTTTTCAACTGCATTGAAGAGATAAATACCTACTTTGCTCAGTTCGGGTGTTATTACTACTGCGCCGAGACGAGCTCTGGGGTTGAACTAAGTTAATTACCTCAGTCCTGTATTTCTGGAAACCTCACACGTAATTACGCTTTTGAACGTGAACTCACAAACGATCAAACGTAATCCATCGTACCGCCATATATAAGTGTATTTATACTCATATGCAATCTACTTACAAATTTCGTAACTTCATAGAAATGACAATCTTGCCGTCACTAACCACAGAAAATATGGACTGGAGCACTGACTGCGCCACTAAAATATCCTTCTAACCATTCTTGCTGTGTTCTGTGGGTTAGCAGACGAGGTTGGTGAAAGCTGTTAGCGCGAATGTTACTCATACTGAGAAAGCAAATAATGGCAATGGGGATACGAATGTATAACATACAAATGATTGTGTATCAAATGTACAATAATACAAAACAGTACTACAAAATGGTGTGGATTTATGGAAATCGTGGTGGCACTGTAAAAATGGCTGAGAGTTACGAATCACCCATTGTGACAGTAGAAGCTTGTTGAGTGTGGTGGACGGAGAGACTGATGTAAGGTGGGTCCTTGACTTAAGATTTGTTTGCTGGATGAAACTGTACAAGTCTTAGAGTCGATATTCCCCATTCTATGACCGCGTGTTTTTAAGCGCACTTAGCGGCGTCAAGGAAGTATGTGCTGCCTAGTATGCTGTGCTGCAGTAAACAACTTTTTCTCCCGATGGGCCGAGTAGAAATGCTTCAATACCCGATTAGTCGCCGTGACTGTGCTGATTGCCATTAGCTATGAAAAACAATGAAGTTGGTGGCATGTTAATGGCACCCATGCAAAAGTAGCTGGCAGAGTTCGAACCTCAGATCATGTCGGAATTTTCGTGTCAAAGACTATGTGGGGCGGTCCTTGCCAGGTACCTTGTGGGGCGGTCGCATTCAGCGTTATGCCTTACGGTCCCTGTCAGGCAGTTCACTGTGCAAAGCGACAAAGGAAATCTCACGTTTCCATAGACCTCTAGGCCATCATTGCTTGTTGGGGCCGAATGTTCTTTTCGGGGATTCTGAAAAACCTCCAACCTCAAGCTGTTTGAGAACATTTTGAAGAAAATCATGACATTACCATGGGCTAATACGGAAGGAAGCTTGGTGCAAACCCACTACCTTGTGGTTGATGATATTGGCTCATAAGCCTAGACGAGTCTTGTTTTTTCAAATGGAGACTACGACCTATGGTGATGGCCACTTTACCCTGGCGTTCACATCGATCATGGTTTTAATAAATCTAGATGTCCAAGTAAGTTCCCTTCTCATCCCCCCTCCATTCAGAAGAATTTTTGCTTTCTTAGTTGGTCATGATGGGGCATGCCTTTAAAACTTATCACCATCAGAGTCTAAAGTTGCTATGTTCTTTCGGTTTAGTGGATATGTTTATATAGGTGGGACGCCCACGTCTGCACGCTGTACACTGGACTTGCCCAAACCATTGTTTTGTATGAAGAAGCGCATAACAAACAAGCTTGCTTCCGATGTTTTACCATGAGCCTAAACACGGCACATTTGAGTGGGTTCGATTGGGGTGGTGGATAACCCATCGCTTGCATGGTTTGGCGGCAAAATTACTTACGGTGGCACTGTAGACATTACCCCGTAGTTCGGAACAGCTCAGCGCGGACTCTGTAAGAGCATTCGATCATTGCGCCGAGGGTTTAAGATCATTATTGATCAACATCTCTCCTGCATATTCCGTGTTGAAGCGACTCCAAAACCCACGTGCTTTTAAAGGTTCCCGATCTTTCTGTTACATTTTGGCAATTAGGAGAATTTGGTGGGAGGTTACATTTGAAGCGTCACTTTGTCTACCGCATCCAAGATCCTGTGTTGGTTCACCTCGGTTTACTGATTCCACTATCAGAACATCAATCGAAAATACAAAACACCGGTGTCCAACCTCCGACAGAGGATCTTTTACGAAAACCAAAATTGGTGATGACCTATGACTGATCCCTGCGGGACACCAGCCTATGTTGAACCTGTTCCAGAAATTCCGTTTCCACCTTCCGCCTTAAAAATTATGCTGCGCGAAATTTTTCGCACCTAGTCAGTCACTGCGTTGGAGGTAGGAAACCATGCTAACTTGTAGGTGAGGTAACGATGATTTACCTAATCAAAGATTTCTCCGGAATCCATGTAACGTGTGTTGACTTTTATATCCTCGTCCAGTCTTCATCTGCTCTCATCCAAGGAATAAGAAATACGAAACAAACGTGAGATTCCCCTCGGAAAGCCGTGTTGTGCACATTTAAGACTTCTTGTCTTCAATTAGATATGAAACAGCAATTTTCCCCATGAATATTCACAAGCATTTTCCAGTGAAATTCGCCGAGCTGCTTTGTCTATAATTTTCCCGTCTGATTCGCGAATATTCCTTTTAGATAGTAACATGAGTGGCTGAGCTCCGCGCATCCGAATTTTTTATTTCATTCATTAAAGTTACAAAGGGTTGTCATCTGGGGACAATGGAATTATCGTCGATGTTTTGTCCGCACTGGGAAGAAGGTTGTTGAGAACTTGCCACTTTCTCGGACGCAGACAAACAGCAACACTTGTGGCGATGAGCACCCTCACGATCATTAAGTTCTCCCAGATTACTTCAGGGACAGAAACGGCGATCAACTGAATGAATCCATTCGGTTTCGAAAACGTGGATGTCTTGGTTCAGTTTACAGCTCACTGATTTTAGCGCGTGACAAACGAAGGAATTCGGGTTGCTCGATGCTGGCAACAGCAAAATCTCATGCTGTTGGAGGGTGCCATCCTGATCGGCTGCTGCATTGATTGCCAGTTTGCACGAGTTTGCGACACTGATTAGCTGTAGTACTTCATAAACCACTGGTTGTCCTCGTGTCGATTAGTACGTCCACGTCAATCTCTACAAGTGCAATCGGCTTTGTAGACTTTAACGGCTTAGGTAGTCAAGGGACCTTATCAAGCTCTCCATCAGTGAGTTCAAATTCTCCATTTTGCGTTTTGTTACAACTCCTCCCATTAGAAGCGTATTGATTTCGTACTTCTCGTGTACACCATAGAAAATCAAAGAGGGGCATTGTTAAATGGCTAATGGTGATTCACGGTATTTCACTCAGTAATGCGTATTCAAAAATTCCATTAACGCTTATTCAGACGGTTGGGTTAACGGGACTATCTTCCAAGTCCAAAAATTGTCAGAAAAGGAGACGGAAGGGACTAGAATTTGTGCGGTACTGTTTAATAAAATTAAAACGGAGGTACTATCTCACATAGAATGTGAAGCAACCGAGTAGACAAACTATCCAGCAAAGGATTTCAAAATGAGGCAACTAAACACATGTTCACAAACATCTACCAGTCGACCGGAAATGACTTCAATGGAACAATCGTGCACAGATGAAAATGAGGACGTGCCAAAAACATCAAGGCAAAGGTTTTATCAAGTAGACAATGGTAGTTGTAGGAAGGAAAAGAGTAAACGTTTTATGTGTGGTTATGGTACAAAATTCGTCATGATCGTTTACTGCACACATCGAGGAAATACAGATTAAGGACAGACTTTCTACAACCAAACCAGACATACCTCTACGGTTTCGTCGTTCAGCCTCATACCAGACAAAATACGACAAACATACCGGGCGAACTTCAACAATTCCCACAAGCATGTTAGCACCGATTCACTTCTGACTAGTTCACAATTATTTCAAGATAACCCTCACGTCCAGTCAGCTTGCGCCTTCAAGTTAGGCGCACGAATGAAGCGCTTTGGTGCTGCTTTGCTTCACGCGTTAGACTTGCTCTGCCAGGCAATGGACGAAAGATTTCGTTTATTCAGGGACTCAAGAGATGACTTGTGGCGGTTTCACAACAATTAGCATATTCATTCGACTTGAGTTGCGAATGACCGTTTTTGAGGACTTTTCTTCCGCACGGACCTGGAGACTTAGAACGTAGCTGTCGCTCTTCCCAACAGGAGTTTCATTTTAGAGGTGGACAAAGTCGTGCTCATACCTCGATGCGGAGACCTCTAACACAGCTCGTATGCGCCCGTATCTGAAATAGGTAAGGGGCCTGAATTTACTGGTGTAATTAATTACGGTGTACTCAGTTGATGTGTATTTTATCGGAAGTGACACTCTTAACTCTACCACCGTTCCAAGGGAGGTTAAAAGTTTCAGCTGCCATTGGGTTACATGGATCTATGTCGTTAAGGACATTGAGGAGATCCGCGTTTTCCTCAGCGCCAGGAGGTCACCTCTAAATTAGCCGAAATTAACCAGCCCCTTACAATCTTCCTAATTGTGCTTCGAATGTACCTTGAAAGTACCTGTATTCTAGGGGTGGTTTGTCGGAAAGAATTATCGCGCTACTTATGTTCGTTGTTTACTAGCAGTATGACCCCTTAATCGGCACCGTCCATTTGGTCCTGTCTGTAAAAGAGCTGGCCCCCGGGAGCACGGCCTCCCAACGTTATCGCTGGTTCCATCACCGCTATGATACCAAATCCAATGCAACGCATTCAACGCCACCCCCAACTTTGTCACTGTTGCAGGCGTTTGTAAACCAAAATCCAGGGTTCTCTGTCCTCAGCTGAAGCTGGATGCTTTCACCGGGTAAGGACACCACTCGGGTTCTTCGCCCAAGAAGACTGCATTTTTAGGGTAAAATTCCCTCTCAAATCTGTGTAGTTCATCCGTTTTACTCCCTAAACTTGCCACTCATTTGGCTGCAGGGATCTAACCGTTTTCCGCTGATTTCTTATCTTCAGGCTCCTGTGTTACAGTTCCCATAAGCCATGTGGTATCATTAGTTGCCATCTCTTTGGAACAAATTATTTGGACGATATTTAAATTTTCACGGACTGGAACAACTGGTGCTAATGGGGTGTGTCTAGGCTGAACTCAAGTCATTATCCCGTTCTAATTCTACCATGTTCTTGCAGTCTTCTTGGTTTCTCTATGTTCTTTCTTCTATTTGTCCCTTGTAACTAGTGTTCGTTTTCGCTGTGAATGAAGACTATGCATTTCTAGCTTCTTCACGACCGGCTTTAAGCCTACTGCTACACACGACTTTCGTGCTTGAACATACTCGATCAGGATGAGCCCTCCATAAACTGATTATTTTCAGCATCTTTCTGTCGTCTGTGGTCCCCTCTAGTGAAATGTCAGCAGCGCCAGTTTGGAAGTATAAATGCAACGTTCACCTAGTCCGTTGGCCTGTGGATGATGAAGCGTAGATTGGGCGTGATGGATGGGTGAACGGCGGCAGGAGTCCTCTAAGTATGGATGTGCGAATTGTGTCACGTTGTCTGACACGAGGACGCCGAGAAACTCGTGCACTGGAAGTTCAAGTTCAAGTTCAATTTGCACAGGACGAAATGGC
>LUCH01017966.1:0-20496 GCA_013368495.1 Paragonimus heterotremus
CTTATAAACTCCCATTGAAAGTGGGTGTGAAAACCCCATTATGTGACATAGGAAGATGCACACATTTATGCTGAATTTCACCAATGGTGCAAGAATGTATGGTAGGCGATAGCGTGTCAACTTGAAATACGTACAAATGCATTGAAGGTATGCTGTGCGTGTGGAAGTTGTCATGTTTACAAAAAATCGGTATTCACATATTTCTCCACAGTTCACAGGCAGCGCCGGTCTTCTGTCTACAATGACGGCATTGTCAAGTGCACTGCTGGAGAATAATACGTTATCGTGCACAATGCCCTCACAAGCAGGCGAATGTATCACTGTAGGAACCCCGGTGTCTTCTAGCACCCATTCAGTCGTGTCCACGGTGGCAGTATGGAGAGTTTCAGCAGCCTGCCGATAAATTTGTTGGGCGGAGTTTAGTGGCGTATGCACGGAACTTTTCAACAAACGCATGAACGATTCGAAAGGAAAGGCGGAAAAGTCATCCATTGCACTGTTGACATGGACATCGTTGGGCAGGTGCATCAAGCAGTGCACATTGTACACCATTTGCTCCCGTCCGTAAATGCGGCTGAAGTTTTCTAAAAAAAACACAAATTAACTGCTGGACAAAATCAAAATAAGTTACGTGTAATGTGCGGTGGGATATAATATGTATACATATAAATAATTCCGAAAATTGTGGTTTTTACAAGAATTCAGTACGCATCGGAGAACAACTGGTTTTATGTACAGAAGGAACTGACGGAATTCAGTGACTTTCCATCGTTCAACCCCTGTTAAAGGTTGACAACGGAGAGCGAAATCACAGGGGATGGCACGTTGCAAGTCAGAAATACGGTCTGATATCAGCGTGATGTTATTCACACCTAGACGTAGGTTACTGTCGACCGGACTAAAAAGCCACAAAGTCAACATCCGCTTCATTACTCCGAGGCACCCCAGGTGCATATAATCGATAGGGAATGTTGAGATCATGTGAGTAGGAATGTCACAGAATGGGGAATCTCCGATATGGTGTGCCGCGATGCTCTGGCTTAGAAACGTTTCGTGTCCTCAGTGGAGAGTGAAAGGATGGGAACGTAAGCCGAAGTGCAACGCGGACTCCTTCCTGTGTACACTTATCACAGCCGAAGTAGCCCGAGTGCCTCTTCACCTGCCTAACAAAGCGCGGGGCAGGTGTATCACAGATAACACTTCGCAAAGTACACTGCACTGTGTTGTTCTGTGTGCATCGTAGACCATCTCGCAATAGGCGACTGAGTTCGTTAATGCATTCCAACAAGTACTCCGCAACACTGCAGGGTCTTGATGGTCCACAGTAGATGCCCACAATAAATGGATCCGTCTAAAAAGGGAAAACTATGCGTCCTAAAATGGGCCACATTTGTGCCTTTGACGCGTTGAAGAGAGATACGCCATCGATGTTTAATTGTATGTGGGCAAAAATGCAGTGTCTGTTCGTGGGCGATGAGAGGTGGCGCAACAACGCCTTCTCCAGTCCGAAGTGCACGTACACACCGGGGCCAATGTGCCGTCTGAGGCATTCTCGGGGAGTGCCCATCAACGTTCTTGGATCACAAGGAAGGGTTAGGTGATACATTCGCAGCACTCCAAGGAACGTTGACTGGCGATTCATTCTGGTGTGGGACTGCTGGAAGTAGAATGCCAGATCTTTCCCAATCGTCCTATGACGACCCATTGCAACGTACCTCTCCCAAGGCCGGAGGGTGCGTCCTGAAATGAAGTCTTCCATTGACAATACTACACTCACTTGGAATAGGTTTTCGTTTCGCTGGAACTTCTCATGATGTCACAGTCGTCGTGGATACCGGCACCATCTCAACTTCGCTATCGGTCCTCATATGTGGTATATATGAGCAACAGGGTTCACCTATGAATGTTAAACAATATTTCATCATTATACTTGGCAGTTCTCGCTTGGGAAAACCTCAAAGGCAGTCCCACATTGAAAAATTATGAATACAGCAGCAAGGAATTTGCTGAAACAACCATTTCCGATGACGATAAATCGTCGATTTAGATGTTACACGCATAACAAGTTTTACGATGAAGCAGTACCTAAAACTTCCGTAAAAAAACGTTTTATGGGTGTGTTTGAAATGCCATATCTTCGTAAATGATCGAGATAGAGCAAAAGTAAAAAAACAATCTTGGAGTATTCATTCTAGGCATTCTGATAATACTACATATATTTGTCTATTCATGTCCAGTTACCTGAATATGCCATCCTGAACTTGTGCAAAATTCAAACGCCAATCACATAAATACGTTTCTCGGATTTGATTGAAGTTCCGCACCTCCCTGAATACTTCCGGTAGAGCGCAAATAATAGAATAATCTGAAAGTTCTCTCTAAAGTTTGCGTCAGAATATAAGGAGGGAGGTAATCTCAACTATGCCATGAAATACGAAGAAAAACACTCGACCTTCTCCCTACCTACCTCAATGATCACGACAGCGCAGCCATGAGAAAATGTCTGAAATTTTGAGTTCGCTTAAAAAACGCAGCAAATTTGATGAAAATAATGACCCATTTTTTGAAACGGATTTAACTGACTTTTACAGATGGCATAAGATAGCATAATGGACCGTTTGGATTTTTGTTTTTGACATTTTACTCACTGCCCGCCCAAACCCGCGGGATACCGGCATATCACGGCTGGCAGTGTGCCATATGGGTGGTTACCCAATCATCGCAGAATGCCACAAAAATAATTTGCCAATATTGTATACTTTATTGGAAAAACAAAATATTAATACCGCGTAAAGTTCTTGTCAAAAAACTATAACACTTACATTAATCCCCATATTACATGTGATTACTTCACATTTTCCCGTTTAACCCGTGACATTGTGCTCTTTTTCCTATCACACGGGAATCTATATCGCAAGGAAAATCTTCGCGAAAAAATGGGGGCTCAAAACTCCATATTGACCGAGCGATTAGTGAGATTTCTAACTTTTCAACGCTTTTCAGCAGTCATCGAGGTCCCGCGCCGGAGTCTGCACAACTGTTCGCCGGAATTTAGAATTTTCCGTTCTCCCTCATCCAAACCGAGTTATTTCAACATTTTTCTGACCGAGGTTTCATCAAATAACAGCAAAATCCTTCGAAGATACACTTTCATGTGTTTTTCGGCGTGACCTTGAAATATTTGAAACCTTTTCTTTACTTAACATTATAAAAGATGAACTAATGTAACATCTCATTTTTTGAACTGAATCTGTGGGACAGACGAACTATTTGCCTCCCTTATTTGTGAATCGATGGTCGTAAACTGTGACTATCTGCCCTCTGGTTAGGTCTCCATTTATCAACAGGTTTCATGTTCGTCTGGTTACATATCCATTTGTTGCTCTTTACCGCATGCAATCACCTGTCATGATTGCGCACATGTGAAGGTGTTTCTCACAAGTACGTTGGGAAATATATTCTATCATATATATATATATATACAAAGAACCCTAAGAGGCTTTACGGTTATGCTCAGTCCAGATCCTCCCTAAGAAAGGAAAGTGGGGCCTCACTTTCCTATAACGGAGAGATTATAACGACTGACAAGGACTTAGCGGACACATTCATGGCACAGTCTCAAAGTGTTCGCCGCTCAGACAATGGGGCATTTCAGCCTCACCCTAACATCGTGGGTGTCTCCATGATGGATCAGGATATTGCGCCTCACGGAGTTGAGCGAGCAATATTCGAACTAAACAGTACAAAGTCCGCAGGACCCGACCATATCCACACGGCTATCCCGAAATCTCTGGCCAACTTGCTGGCATCGCCTTTTATCTCACTGTTCAATCTCGCACTGGAAACATGGGTAGTTGTGAGGGTTCTGGTAACAATCCACTATAATCCCCATATTCAAAGATGGTAACCGTTCAGAGATCAGAAATTACAGTCCAGTAAGCCCAACTAGTGTCGTCAGCAAAATTTTTGAACGCATTTGCCATGACAGAATCTGCCGATTTCTCTGCGAGCAGAAATTCCTCAAAGCATCCCAACATGGCTTTCTTAAGGGTAGATCTTGTTTCACCAATCTGCTAATGTTATCAGACACTGTCACGGAGGAGTTGGATAGAGGGGAATTGGTGTAGGTGTGCTACCTAGATTTCCAGAAAGCCTTCGGCTCTGTCAACCACAGGCTTTTGGGTTAGAAGCTGGAATTTCCCCCAGAATCTGCAGGTGGATACAGACGTTTCTAGCTGGAAGATCGTGCAGGGTGATAGTAAGGAGGTACTGTCAGATAAGGGTTACCCGTTAGGCGGAGTACTTTAAGGGTCAATTCTCGCCCGTCTGCTCTTCCTGGTGTACATAAATGACTTGACAGACAACCTGGTCAGTCCATGTTGCCTGTATACGGATGACATAAAGCTGGTGGGAAATGCTTTGGACTCGTGCGTCCCCAAGAGGACATTTTGGAGATCTGTGAATGGATATTGAGGTGAGATTCACCACTGAATGTTCTCAAAAGTCATATCCTTACTAATGCTACTCAATCGAACCCTAGGTATATAAGGGATGCAAATGGACGGACAGTCGAACTTGCAATAAAACAGTGAACGAGGGACTTAGATATCCATGTCAACAGTAGGTTTGCTCCAACTGCCCAGTATGCTACAGCCGCGACAGAAGCACGGACAGCGTTATACTGACTAAAATCTGCGATCGCCAACCCATGTGCATCAACATTCACTCCTCTATACTCGGCCATAGTTCGACCCCACCCTGAATACTGTGCCCAGGCGTGGTCGCTGTGTCTAAAATAGGAAATAGCTTCCCTCTAAAAAGTACAAAAGCTCACCACACGTGTGGTATGGGGTATGAAGTGTCTAAGTTACCAAGACCGACCAAGCTCGTTGAAATTATTCTCGCTGGAACGCCGGCAGTTAAGAGGAGACCTTATTTAAGTGTACAAAATTACCCACCACACCGGCACAAGTCCCATGGCATGTTTATTTGTGATATGTCAGAACAGAGATTTTAGAGGACATGGGTTCATGATCCAGAAAACAAGATCACGACTGGCAGTCGGGTCTCCCTTTTTCACCAACCGGGTAGTCAACTCGTGGAACAAAATACCTGCAAGCATCGTGGAGGCCTCCATCGTGGATGTATTCAAAACGGAACCAGGTAATTGTTGGAACAATCTTTTTCCCACTTTATACCAATCGAAAAATGATTTTTTTCTCGCTGTTCGGGGTAACCAGGATTTGTTATCTGTTTCTTTTATCCCTACCCTCAGGCCACTGCCGAAAGCAACCGCATCGACAGAAAACGCAGTCTGGTCAATTTCCGGATCACGCCAGTCAAACATCAGGACGTCAACAGGCTCAGGCCTTCATCAAGTTCTGGATTTGAAATTGAAAATTGAAATTGACATGCATATATATATATAGTTAATTTATATTTGTAATTTGTACGATTTTGCTAACACTTCGGGTGACCTTCAGTTCATCGGAATTTTGTAACATGCGGTCGAAACCAGCAAGCGCGCACAGGTTGAATTTGAATTGCATAACATTGCGTGCTGCTGTGTTGTCACCGTCGTTTCAGTTTTCGTTGGTGCAAGTCGTGTGCATGGCTTACGGGGGTTTTGGTTCATACTTGTTTATTGTTGTTTTCTTCTACAGGATTTTTTTGGAGCCCCTACTTCGGAAGAACGCTGTCCTCGGTGTCTCCACGTTGCCCCAAAGTTGGTCCGTAGGCGTAACGGACAATCGCAGGAGAAACGGCCGGTTTGCATGTCACAGTTTCTCAATAAGTGATGTGCGAAAGGAAACACTCCCGTGTATGTCGTGTGCATGTCTGTTATCTCCCTCCACGGAAGTGTTGTTGGAACTGTGGTGGATCAAAACGCCATATACGAGCTAGGTGTGAATACGAAATCAAAAATTGATGAAAAATGAAAGCAACTGACTCACGATAATTCGTGAAGGTGAGTTGTCTAGAATTCCACCGCACGGAATGAAATATACAATGGATATGGTTTGTCGCGTCGTACCCAAGTAATTTTGGAGGTCAGAACGAGGATAATTCCGACGACAGATAAGTTCGAAAATGTGTTGAAACAAAGGCCGATTCCGTGGTAGTCACTACTGGAGAGGTGCGACGTCAGTTGGCTAAACTGACTGTTACGAAAGCAGCGGGCCCGGATGACATTCACCCTGCAATTCTAAGATCACTTGTGGACGTATTAGATGCTCCCTTGGCCGGTTTATTTAACAAATCGCTTGATGAAGCGAGACTACCCGCGGATTGAAAATTAGCCGCCGTCACACCGATACACAAGGGAGGTAGTAGGGAAGAGGCCTCAAATTACAGGCCTGTTATCCTTACGTCACTTGTATTGAAGGTGCTAGAACGGATCTTAAGGGACATGATAGCGCAACATGTCACCAAGTATAGACTGGTGGCGGCTCAGCAATATGGCTTTGTAAGTAAGAGATCCCGCCTTTTTAATTTACTGGGTTTCTTATATGAGATTAACCTAAGGCTTGAAAAGGGAGATTATGTTGAGGTCTGTTACTTGGATTTCAGAAGGGCCTTCGGCTCTGTAAATCACATATTTTTAATGTTAAAATTGCAGACATTTGACATATCTCCAAGTGTTTTGGCGTGGTTGAAGGAGTTCTTGCATAATAGGAGTTTCTATGTGCTTATGGAGGGCTCCAAGTCACACAATGCACGTGCAACCAGTGGTGTTCCTCAAGGGTCAGTTTCAGGTCCCCTTCTGTTCCTGATGCACATAAATGATTTGGCGAAGAGAATCGGCAGTCTCTGCCACATGTTTGCAGAGGATATGAAACTCGTGGGATGCCCGAGCGCGTCTCTGATGCAGCGAGACCTCGACGAAATTCATCAGCAGACAGTTGACTGGGAACTCCTGTCAAATTTTGCGAAATGTAGGCAACTTACTGGGGTTGAGACCGAGGACTGTCTTAGGTGGATCAGGAAGACTGAGACACGTGTGTTCATCCAAAAACTACCGAAATGAGGGATTTAAAAACACAGATCACTGGAGACTTCAAGGTGTCAACTCAGTGTATGTTTGTAGCCCGTAAAGCAGATCGAGCACTCGGTCAACTGAAGAAGACAGTGGCCTCAAGAAAACCAGGCGTCCTTGTGCTTCTGTATAAGGCCTACGTGATACCGCATCTAGGGCATTGTGTGCAGGTCTGATGTCCTTATTTGGTCAAGGATGCCAAGGTCCTAGGAAGGGTGCAACGTAGGTTTACGTAGTTTTTTGTTGAACTTCAGAGAATGGATTGCTGCAGCAAGCTAAAGCGCCTTAATCTCTTCTTGGAAAGAAGACGAAAAAGAGGGGACCTTACAGAAGTGTCTGAGATCCTGAGAGGATTATCCGAGGTAGAGCAGCAGCTTTTTACCCACAACGAAAGTTCATCGCTGAGAGGGCACGGGTTGAAGATAGTGAAGAAAAGAGCTAAGACTCAAATCCGGGCCAATTTTTTTGCATACAGAGTTGTGAACAGTTGGAAAAAATTACCGTCCGAGGTGGTGTTGGTCAACAAGGTTGCCGATTTTTAGCGTAAGCTTGATGCTTGTTAGTTAACGTTCTTTCCAGATACGGAGTGATAAGGTGACCAGGATCTACTTAACCCGATGGCAAACCTCTCTTTTTCCTCTGTCTGCATCTTCTTTTAATGCTCCTCACCTCGGTTATAGTCAGCCTGCGTAGGATTTTTCCATTAGTTATTTTTCTTTCAACTGTTTTCCTTTTATCAAAACCAGGAAGTATTTTTATTGTCATCCAGGAGTCTGATGGAGATATGATAGCACCAGCATTGGCTTTGATCCTGTCTAGTAATGTGAGTATATTTTGATTGCTGACGGTAACTAAAATCCCGCTTCTCTCCATCATTCAACCTCTGGAACCCAAAGAATCGCTTTCATGGTACTGTTGAGGATTTGACCAGAGATATTCTCGTTGCTCTTTCAATAATCTACTGTGTTCTACAGACAACTGGAAGTTCTAAAACACTGTTGAAGAGCAGTTTTACTTCTCCACTTGTCGCAGCACGGTGGGATCATCTGAGCTCACTGGTGCAAGAAACTGGACATCAACCGGCTACTAGCCTCAAGTCCTGTGATCTGAACTGAACTGAACTCTCCAGAAATCCGTACACTAGTGACACTAAAAGCAAAGATAGAACACAGGGCTCGCGATCTTGGAAGCGTGATTTGTATTGGTAATTGATTTAACTCACATAGTTTGAATACCGAGTGCACTCTTGAACTCGAAGAAGATGACAATTGTGGAAAACAGCCAGAATCATGAAGTACAAAAATACTGCGCTAAACGTTACAGAACTCTCACCCCCACAGCGTTAGTAAGCATATGAAAACGTTCAAAAAGAAGATGAATGACATCATGCTAAGTAGTCTGCAAAGTTGACGAGAGGTTTGTGCGGACGTCTGCAGCGTGTTTGTAGTGGAAGTGGATGAAAGAATTGTACATACTCAGCAGGAGTAGTGGAGTCTGAAAGTGTTGGTGGGGTTGGTGGGTTGGAATGGTTCGAAAGACCTGAATGGGAGGAAGAGGTAGTCACAGCCAGAGGAGGAGGAGGAGGAGGCAAGTCTGCAGGGTCCATATAGGCCACTTTCAGGCGGTCGACAATTACTGAATCACGAGTGCCGTTATGGTTGATGATGAAGTACTTGTCTTCGCGTTCAAGCACTCTAAACGGGCCGTCACAGGGTGGTTGTAGGAGATTCTTTCGTGCGTCTGCTCTGGTAAACACGGCGGGGCAAGTACGTAGGTCTTCGTGTATTTGGGTTTTCCTCGGGGTCATCCTCGTCCGGGTGGGCTTCGACTTGCGCATGTACAACTTCGGACGTGTCACATAGGATGCTGGATCTATCCCGCCAGTTGTTCTAGAATCCGTAAACACCTCACCTGGTAGGCGTAAGGTGCGGTCATGGACGGGTTCAACTGCAGTGCGGATTTGGGGGCCTCCAGGTGATAAAAAGAGCCTTTAGTTGGATAGACAGGCATGCTTTCCAATCGCTCTACGGGGTCTATATTAGACCATTGCTTGAGTACGCAAATCCAGTCGTGTACACCGGCTTGAAGAAGGACATACTCGCCATCGAACGTGCCCAGCGAGTAGCCACCAAAATGGTCGTTGGCTTGCGGCATTTATCTTACGAGTCTCGTCTTGAAATTCTTGATTTTCATCCACTTGAATTTCGGAGACTCCGGGGCGACTTAATCCTTACATACTTTTTCTTCAGCACAGAACCGGTACACCAGTTCTTTACCACGGTGGTTGATAATATTCGGAAGGGGCACGACGAGGAGCTCTATAAACTTCGACTCCGGACCTGCCATAGGCAACAGTTCTTCTCTTACAGGGTTATCAACCACTGGAACGACCTTCCATCGGAGGTTGTTAGCTGCTCCTCTAGGGACCGCTTCAAAGTGTTATCAGATTCTCACTTATTTAAGACTTTGTAGGATTAGTATTTTATTCTGCTTTGCTAGACTGATGTTTTACTCTGTTCTCGGTATTCTCTGTAAACCCCTAGAGCAGTGCTACATCCTGTTTTCAATGACTGTCTTTTAGGTCAACAGAAAACCGCTGACATCGAAACGGACAAACAGACTGGATCCAGGTCACTTGGGCCTCCAACGTCTAACCCGTGAACAAATCGCTGAAAATCGCTGAAATTGTACAATACAGCAATTACGGAAATAAAGTAACAAAACTGATAAAATAATAGAGGCAAATTTTAGTTTATGAAGAGAAAATTTGCCCACTTGCTTCTAAAATGATAGTTCTCAAAATATTCAGTGTTCGATAAGTGTTGAGTAGTCACAACAATTCCCGCTTCATAAGGTTAACGTTGGCCTTATGTCCAAGGTCATGACAGAAGAAAGATTTTTCCGGATGGAGAAAGTGAACAGTCGAACAATTTCACCATTATTTGATGTAGACGGTTCCGAAAAATTACGTGGAAAGGTTTGTCAAGATGAAGGAATGGAGGAGGACCCCAATTTTTCTGGATAAGTGGACGATCTTCTGGACTGGACTCCGTTATTTCCTCAAAATCGACGGAATTTCACAGATCTCGCGAATTGTCCAACCAGTACGGGATTTTGATTGTGCGGGCGTTGTGGAATCAAGAATGGAAAGCAAAATTGCGTGATAAACGGGAGAACGTAAAATTGTCATGACGAATAATGGAACCTGAAATTTTCTGACCAAATCTTCTGCATGAAAGGTATAATTTTGTGTTACTTGATGACGTATGTATCTCTCACATACAGCTTTTATCGTATAACGCGAAAAAAGATCGATTTACAGCATTTCTTAGAATATGACTACGGGGTCTGTTACACTCAAACAACCCAGCAGTGGTTGAAAACGCCCCGCTACATGATCAGCTATATTAGCTGTTTAGGAGTGAGTCTGTGAAGGAGAAACCGAAACGATTGCTTGCGTTGCCCCAGGCAATTTGCTACACCAGAGTTTCCTGATGAGGGGTTCGTCCATGTCTGATTTGCCGATGAGTTGCTGCCTCTCTGTTGGCACTGTTGGAGGGCGTTTGTTGCTTAGCCTCAAGTCGTGAAAAAGTTGTACTCGGGTCTTTTCGGAGGGTGTCCCTCGATCAATAACTGCCTTTTTCAAGGTATCGTACTTGTGCTACATCGGCGGGTTTACTATAATACCGCGAAGCTGCATGGTGACTTCCCTCGGAAGTCTGGCTGAAACCGGCAGAATCTTGTTTGATCAAACAAAATTCCTCTAGTAAAAAATTCTGCTTTTAAGTAAACCAACGAAAGAACAGGGTCCATTTCCAAAAACAGAGGGACCACTAGGGCATTAATACCGAATGAAAAGCTGTCAACGTTATAAGTTAACATTTCAGACATCCGGGAGTGATAAAACGGTAACGAGTTATCAAGAATTACTAAGTAAAACGAAAATATATTAATGATTATATCTTGAATATATACACGAACAGCGGAAAACAACTGTTTACGCGTGGTAGAAAAAATAACAAATATGCAACAAAACGAACCCGCCATGACGCAAAGGACGACTGTAGCGAAACGCTCGAAAACAAACTACGGACTCAACGATTGTTGGAACTGGTCCAACAGATTAATACTCGCTCTGTAGTCACTATCGTAAACCGGTAGACAATGAAAAACAGGGACTTAGCGCACGGACCCTCGTATAATAATGTCGACCCTGGAAAATGGAGTGTACACAGAAGGCAAGTCAAGCTAACGGGGCATAGAGTGGGTTATAATTGTGGCCCCGGAAAGAATATTACAAAAGGGATAGCTTGACTAAAACTACACTAGGTAAAAAACCGAGACCATCAAAAATGTGCGTGTGATTGCGAATATCGAAAATATAATTTCTAGTAGTCGCTACACATTAGCCCGCCTGATGCTGTGTGACAGGCAGTTGTTCAGAGGTGTTCACAGCCGAGTGAGTGCTGCAGATCGCGAAACAGCGTGGGTGTGAACTGGGCACCGCGGTCAGTAATGACAGATGCAGGTGCGCCTAAAGAAGATACCCCAGTTTCCACAAACGTCCGTCCGATATTCTCGGCAGAGACTTCGTGTATGGGCGTTACTTGCCGTCATCGTATGAAACGATCAATGCACGTCACCAAATGCGTAAAACCGTTTGAGGGTGGAACTGGGCCTACGGTGTCAATGTGGATGTGTTTTAAGCGGGCGCCAGGTACACTGGACGTGCCAGGTGTGGTGGTGGTTTGGCGGTGCACCTTACTTCGCTGAAAGGGTATACGATGTTTGGCCTATTCACGTGGGTCCTTGCGCATGTTTGGCCAGACGAAACGGTCGGTGATGAGCTTCACGGTAGAACGGATGCAAGGTTGGGAGATAAACTGAAAATGGCTGAAAATGTGTCCCTGGTAGTTGGAGGGGACGTAAGGTCGATATGTTACACGGAATTTTCGAGTCGCAGTGCAATAATGGTAGGTGAACAGGTCTCAAGAACAGATGAGAGCTAAGTTGACTGAATTCTTCATCGTTTTGTTGGGCCGCCGCTATGGCTTCTAAATTAACAGGCGTAGCGGATAAACGATGAATATGCGCGCGAGATAAAGCATCTGCGACCAGATTGCCGGGACCATTTGTGTAGCGGATGTCCCTCGTGAACTGGGAGAGAAAGTCTGAGTGGAGCGTTTCTCTCGGGGGGGTCTGCCTGGAGAAGTGTTGAAAGAGTGTGTTAGCGGTTTGTGGTCGGTAAGGATGGTAAACTGACGTCCTTCAAACATATGCATAAAACGCTTGACGGTAAGGTAGATAGCTAGCAATTCTCTGCCGAAGGTGTTGTACCTCGTTTGAGCGGGTTGTAGCTTTCGGGAGAAAAATGATAACGGTCGGATTTCATTGCCGATGACTTGCGGCAGGACAGTGCCGACAGCAGACTGAGACGCGTCGGTCTTTAGGACTAGTCGTGCATGTTCGTCAGTATTCAGATGGCCGAGAGATGTAGCGTTTGCTAGAGCCTGCTTGACATAATTGAAAGTGGCGGTGGCTTCTGGGGTGAAGACGAAGATTTTGGTGTTGATCTTCAGCAAATCAGTCTGCGTTGAGCATGTCAGAGCAGTTGGGGATGAGGCGACAATAGTAGTTGACATTCCCCAAAAATTGACGAAGGCTTCTGACAGACTGAGGTAACGGATAATCCGACATGGCGTCGGCTTTCTCCGGTAGTGGTTTAATGTCGTCTTTATCGATGCGATGACCGAGAAATAAAATGGCGGAAGTACCGAAGACGCATTTGGTTGTGTTGATGGTGACGCCGTAGTGGTTTAAACGTTGAAAGACAGACTTCAAATAAGACAGATGCCCCTGGGCATTGTTGCTGGCAACCAGTACGTCATCACTGTGGACAAACACAAAGTCTAATCCGCGTAGAACTTGGTCGATAAATAGTTGAAATGTTTGTGCGGCGTTTCTGAGGCCTAAGGGAACCCGAACAAATTCAAATAGGCTTAATGGGATAGAAATCGCTGTTTTAGCGATTTCATCGTGGGCCACCGGAATCTGAGGATACGCCTTGATCAGGTCTATTTTGGGAAAAATAATCTGTTTCCGACATAGGCCAATGAAAAAATCGTGAATATGTGGAATGGGGTGGCCAGCCGGCACGGTTGCGTTGTTCAGCTTTCGGTTATCACTGCATAGTCTCCAATCTCCTGCAGTCTTCTTCTGGCCCATGTGTAGAGGCGACGACCACTGGCTGTTTGACTGACGGATAACTCCGAAACAGCATTTCCGCAAATTCCGCTTTGGTAGCCGTTGGTTTCTCAGGAGGTAGTCGGCGTGGACGCGCTGATCTGGGTGGTCCCCTAGTGATAACGTGACGAACAACGTCATGTTTAGATGTCGTTGTGTAAAATGTGGGTTGGTAAATTCCCGGGAATTTTTCAACAGCACCATATGCTGGTTGGCTTCCGCGAAAGCCGTTGGAAGTCCAATCGAATTGATGGTGGTGGCTTCACCCTGAACGCACAAAGTAGTGGTGCTGTCTACGCGTTTCCGGCAGCTGAGGTCAACAGCCAAGCCGTACTTCGTGAGAAAATCGACGTTAATGATTGGGTGTTGGACGTCGGCGATGATAAAAATCCAGGGAAACTTCGGCGCACTTCGAGGTCGACCGTCAACATATGTTGGCCGTAGGTGGTGAGTAAGAAGTGTTGGCCGCCTGCAGGGTGTATTCTGTGGGTTTCAGGTCGCGTTTAAGTTTACCTGGGAGTATAACGCTGATCTCTGCACGAGTGTCGATGAGAGAGCGAAGTCCAGTAGAATTGTCGTGGATGTAAAACAGGCGACTGTTGATCTGGCCAGCGGCAGCCGTCGCCACTACTGGCTGCCTAGGTTGTTTCCTGATTCCCATTTCTCTCAGTGGGTGGGTTGGCATATGCACATGGCTGGGTGCGTTTGCGTACACTGTCACCGAAACGTCTATTGTAATAACAGATGTTAGATGTCTGGAATTTAGAAGTGGGAGGTGGCGAATGAGATCTGGATCGGGTGCGCGAGAAGTGACGATGCTTCATAGGGCATCCAGCTACGTTATTCGCAGTAAGTGTTAGCTGAGACACCTGGTGTTGGAGGTCAACGAGGGTATCCTGTTGTGGATCAGTGCGAGGGGAAGGGTCACATACATGCTGTCTCTACCAACTTTTTCATTGGTATGTCAGGGTCTTGTACAGACAAAATTACCGAAGTGTTGAGCAGGAGACATTTGGTCTACAGTTGCCTTCGGATGGGATCGCCTATGTTGTTATCGCCGACCAGAGGTCTCATGTTGCGGAGCAGTTGACAGGGGGCGCGATCACCCAACTCGAAATTGTAGAGTAACTGTTGCAGCTTGGCCTCGGCTGAAGCCGTAGTACGCTTCAAGACTGCAGCCTTCCGTCTATCATATGGGGATTCGTCTGGCATGGGGTCGACTATATCAATTATTTCTAACGCAGTGCCAGTGAGAACCTGTTTAGCCATGTAAGAAAAATGGTAGCCTGGGAAGCAATCTTACAAAAACGTAAAAATATCTCTACCTGAGTGAACCAAACGCGAGGGTTGGAAATACCAAACACAGTAAATTCAAGGTTATTAGCATTTTCGGAAAATAACCCTGCGTCCAAACCAGAAATCACTGCTAGATACCGGGGGTTCCGAGCTTAACGGTAACGGAACCAAAAAAGCTAAATACTTACAATAGGCAAAATGAAAACAAATTCAGACTCACCAGTTCATGTAGTGGAGCTAAATGCTATATACAATTCAGGTGTGAATACGCAATCAAAGGGTGATAAAAAATGAAAATAACTAACTCACAGTGGTTCGTGAAGGTGCACCGTTTAGAGTTCCACCCCACGAAATAAGGTATCCAGTTGATGCAATCTGTCCTATAGTTCCTAAGTAATTTTAGAAGTCACATGGGAGATAGTTCCGACGACAGATGAATTTGGAATTGTGCTGAAATAAATGCGGGTTCCGTCAGCCATTGACTCTCCCAAAATTCGTACCCACGTGACACTGAATGCAAAGACAGAACACAGGGCACGCGACCTTGGAGGTGTAATTTTTGTGTTGTTGATTGAATCAACTCGCATGAATTAAACGAATGTACGTGTGAAGTTGAAGAAGGTGAAAAATGTGAGAAACAATGAGAATTATGCTGTACAAACTGCTGTGCGGAGCTCTACTCTATCGTATTGCGCTTGACAAAATTGGAATCCTCCTCCCGGTTATAATTAACACGAAAATCTTGGACCTTGCTGGTAGTGCGACTGTCCCAGTATTCGCTCCCAAGACAAGCCAAAAGACGCGTGTAATAAAGCATTTTTGCTCCGCCCTGAAAAGTGTGCGACGAAGTCGACAAGGACAAAGTTCTTATAAGTTGCGCAGTGGCCATAAGAACATTCTCGAATCATGAAATGAGATGGACAATTACCGTGGGAAATAGCTGGGATCACTAGTGGGCACAGGGGAAATAAAAAGTCAGGTAAAATCTAGCCAAGGTCACGTCCCGGCCGCTCTGAGCAGGTCCGGCAGCTAGGACAAAGTCAGTCGTTTTTTCTTCCTCAAGACCGAGGCATCTTGGAACAGCGAAAGGGTGGGCGCCCTAACATTATCTCTACAAGCGCACAGACTTAGATAGTTAGTTAACGCATTAAGGATGACATATAGTTGTTTGTCATGCCGAGCGATCTGTGTTGACGCTGCGGCCAACTGGCATAAAGTTTGAGGTGGACATATGGTGACCTGGCGTAAAGAAATGAAGCCGTTCAGTAAAGGGTAAACAATCGTAGGTTGAGTTTGTCTCCGGGGCTGGGGCCTCGCGACTCGTAGAGTCGGTGACTGAATATTATAGGTGAGGTGGCGGCTAATCTAACTTATTGGCACGGATGTTGTTGTTGTTCCACCGAGTTATGTGTGAAGTGAGTTCACTTAATGACGCGGGATAGTGAAAGCCCTAAGGAAGCTATCTTACTAATTACGCCTTAGTTTCACATATAGATTGGTTGTTCGTTTACAAGGTGCAGGCACCTTGATGTTGATTGTTTAGAGGCAGAAGGGGCTTTTTTCAATGGTCAGGTCCCTTCGCCTCACTTTCTTTTCCTTCTCTCTTTCTGTGCAGGGTTTGCTTTTTTTTCTTCGTGGTTGGTTAACAGTTAAACCCTAGTGAGAACCACTGATATATTGGTGCCTGTGATGTTGATGGTGATGATGACCCTCCAACTGAAAAACACCAGCTTTCGGCTTGTGAAAAGAAAACACGAAATGGGACAGACGTTTAGGATGGCAAATAGGTCGACTTGCAAGCGGTTGCTGAAAACCTTAACAGTCTTCTTGAATTAGAACCACTCAATGATTTCGGATGCGAGCGTCGGACTCCTTATCGGATTCAGTCTGATATATAGTAAATGTTATGTAAGTTTCCCGCTTACCATAGATCAGTCTGGGAGCCTTCCGGAATTTGGCCACAGACAGGGATGTGCTAACTTCAACAGGTATGTTGACGCCTCTATAAGCTTCAGACGCAGGTCATCAGCCGAACAAAATTTGCGAAGGGTTTCCCAAGTCATGAACGGAAGTTGAGATCTGAGACATTCTGTGCTTATTCGCCTGAAATTTTTGTGGTGGGTGCTAACTGGACGAGTTCAGTACTGCAGATAATGCTCAGCATGATGGTGGCGTGGCTACTTACATCCAAAGGCGCCGCTATTTCGGGTTGTCGTTTATCAAGTGCTCATTGATAAGAACGCAATCCAGTTAACGTAAAGCTTGACGGGCTCAACAACGCTTGTGATCACTGATGTGTTCGGTTTGACCCAAGGCGATCACTGAAGGCGTATTGCTCACGTGATCATTCCACTTAACGTGGGCTAATTAGCAAACATAACGATGATCAAACGTAGCAAGTCGACTCATATCTTGGTTTAGCACAGGCCACGTTCCCGAACTAGAGAGCAAACCAGGACATACACAGACATTGTAAACGCTTCCTTTCAGCAACAGCTGAACGTCCTTTTGACACAACAGATGACGCGGGTTGACAACGTAAGTAAAGCAATGTCATCTTCATCCTTCAGATCGGCCAACCTAACTCCAAGAAGAAGCTCAACACCAACCTCACTGGACTCCTCGAGCGAACTTCCCAAAATTTTGTCCATGAAAAACCTGGACAAGAAGGGCAATATCGGACGCCCTTGACGAACACTAATAGAGGCAATGAACAACCGAGACGGTCATCTATATACCGTTACCCTCCTTCAAAAAGAGCGTTCGGTGACCTCAACAGATTCACGTATTTCGCTGGTGCTCTCTTGCGAAGAAGATAGCTGCAGGTAACATTAGGGGCTACCCAATCGAAAATGGCTTTTAGGTGTGAAATGATCGCGACCGTCGACTGCTTAGAAGACCGTCGATTTTGTGAAAGCTGTCGCAGGGTAGAAATGTGATCAGCGCACCCTCGATCTGACTGGAAGCCTGCCCGTTGCCGATGACGATGTTCTTACGTATCTGAGCTGACGTAAAATAAGAACAGTGAGTAACTTGTATGTAACAGACACTGGACCGATACTTCTAGGGTTGTCACGCAGACATCGGGCCCACTTTTTGAAAACAGGAAACACTGTTGATGGTCGCCAATCACTAGATACCCCTTCAGTTTATCAGGTTGTCTGAAAGAGTTTTGTCAGCTATGATATCAACTTTTTCCCTCACCCCTTGAAAAGAGAAGGAGAGAAGAGATCTGGTCAAGGAGCTTTGTTACGTTTTAATAACTTCTGTATCCACTTTTGAACGAAATAACTGACCATTCGTATCCCGTCATCCACATGGCCTGGCTGAGGCTAGCTGAACTGTTCTAGAAAATGTTCAGCCTATTTGTCAAATATACGTGATTGGTTCGCGAACCATCTTCACATATGGTTCCACGCCAACTTGACAGTCAGGACAATCGCGCAGCAGGGATAAAATGCTCTCCGCTAGTCCCAGATAAAAAAATCTCTTCTGTCTTTTGACTGTTCCACCAAGTGATGTTCATGGTGTTTGCGTAGGTTCTTAGTTAGCTTGCGTTCAATTTCTCGACGGTCATTATGATGTTCAGAACCAGGTGGAATCGAACGACAATTGTTCATGAGGTTCATCGACCTGACTAAAATCCACCTCTGTCGCAATTGTACAGCCCCTTCAGAACATACCTCCTGACAGCATGCCCTGATTGCTGTTGCGATTTGCTCCCAATGTTCGTTAAGTTCGTTCCCCTGACTCGAACAAGGTAACTTTTTCACCAGTAATTCCCAGTAAGTGTTCTTTATTACCCTCCTCGCTCGAATGCCAGCTGAGCATCTTGCATTTACGAGCGACAGTTCCTGACAGAGTGGGGCCATCTGTAACTGAACGCTATGTGACCGAGTTGTGTCCACTGCTGGGAAGCACACGAGGGTCTATATATAACACAATACCTCTTCTTGTGTTGGGATGCAGTGCTCGAAATTTAGCGATCATGGGATGCGCACAGCAACAGCTGTCATTCACCAGTATCAATGCGTTACACCTGGACACTGAACGTATCTCTCTTCCGATTCTTCTCTGTAGAGAAACGAGCAAATTGAGGACTTAAATCATTCACCAATATGATGTCCGAGTGTTTATTCTGCTTCTGAAGGTCAACACAAGCATCGTGGAACGCATCTTTGGTGGAATCCGAACAGCTCTCCGTTAGAGCGTACGCACATATGGTGGATTTACAACGTCCTCCCGATTTGCGTTGAGAGAGGTTAACCGGTGTATCTAGTCTGACAACGCGTAAGCGACTGTTCATTGGGATCAAGTTGAACAAACATTGCTCTCCTGCGGAACTCAGTGCGATTCCCACTCCGGCTTGATTACGAGATTCAGCTTCGGCGTCACCAGAGGCCCTGGGAGAGAAACGCTTGGCTCAGCAATCATCTAGAGGTGAGCCCAAGTGAATAGCAGTGGTAGAATCGTAGATTCGCCTCTCCGACACACGGCACGCGTCAAGCTGCAGACTTGAAAGAGTACTTGCCAGGTCAGCTTGTCAAAGAGTACGAACATTGAAGGCGCCGACGTTTACCGGTCTTCTTGGCTTTAGAAGAAAACTCTCGCCCGAATGCATATGAAGGGCGTAGAGCTGGTGCGGAAAAATAAAAGGACGGCGTAATGAGTTGACAATGTCACTGTCGGGAGAACGATGAAGTTTGATACTTCCTGACCGTTTACGCCGCCGAATGAGGTTGATTTGAAAGAACTGTAATACTCGGAATTAGGGGCTTCGAATAGCCCTAGAAATCGTACTCGAATTGACACCCCCATGCAAGTAATAAGCAGCAGACCTCGTACTAGTTGCAGTAAACAGTTAGTATTCATGAGACAAGAAACCAGATTTATGGATGTACAACAGTATTGAAGAAATCATAATCACTCATTGGCTGGTGGTAGTAGCACATACAAGGTCACAAACTGAACGTTAGTTGATGCAATAAAGAACAAAGATATGTAGTGGAACCAAAAAATGGATCGACAAGGTAACCAAATAGTCTACAACAAACAACAGAAAAGAGGTTAATATGTGCAATGAACATAACAGGTATCAAGAATAGTATGTAACAAGAGAACAATAGGGTAAGAGACTCCACAGATATTAGCGAATCACAGACGGCGTAACATTGAGACTGTTCGTCCAATCGTGATGTAGTATCCTCAACGCGACGTTTGGATTGGTCCGTTGTTAGAACTCCTATTATGTCGGGGTTTGGGTAAGCGGTGAATCTCGGGTTTCTGACTTAGAATTCTGACCTGCGAGACAACAGGATACAAGGTTTTCTTGGGGGACCTACGCGCGTTTCACATCGTTCGAAATATGTGTAGATGGGAAATCCGTGAGCACACCAAGCGCGTGCAAGAAAAGGTCCTTCTCAAAGCCCGCGGGAACAGAAACTTCTTATTTAAGCACTTGCGACGACTAAGAAAGAATAAACCCTCGGCACTTTCTTTGCGATTGCCCGACGGGGAGACCTCATCTAATTCCTCAGTCGTGACCGAGTTATTCAAGGAGTACTACTCAGCGGTCTACAACGTCGCACCACCGGACCGACATCCTATCCTTCCGCCGAAGAACGTCTGGCAACCACTCGTTACGGCTGAGTTTTCTGTGTTGGACGTGGAAAACCTTTTATTAAAGGTGAGTTCATATAGTTCAATGGGTCCTAACAAGATCCATCCCAGAATTCTCAAAGAAGCATCTGCTAGTCTGGTTGAACCTTTTTATGAACTGTTCAAACTGACACTCCAGACTGGCATTCTCCCTAGTGCATGGAAGGAGGCGACGGTCACACCCATATTTAAAGCGGGTGACCGGCATTCTCCGGCTAGCTATCGGCCAATCAGTCTTACCAGCATTCCATGCAAGATAATGG
>LUCH01017967.1:0-20812 GCA_013368495.1 Paragonimus heterotremus
AAAACCAGGTAGAGTGGTTGGCCCTATCTGGAGTTGCTGAACTCTTAGCCACTATTACTACTACAAACACACTGCACCAAAAAAAGCCTGTATTTTTTAGGCTCCCGTAAAGAGATACTGTTCTCATCGATCAGACCTGCCGGAAACTGAATGCGGTATTCAAGCGAAATTGTTACGCCGTTCCCCCGCGACTGCTGGCCACTACACAACCGAAACCACTGACCCCTACGAAAATGGTCGGACAAATTAACAATTCTTGTTGTACCTAAATGAATGTTTGTGTGGCGAGCAAGATTAGGTCTACGGAAATCACAAGTGTCTGAAGTGGCCGGGGCTATTGGACGTATGGGTGTTCCGGAGAATGTAGTAAGAAATATGCCAACTCGTAGTTGGCTGTTGAATGATTGGTAATCCTGGATTTTATCAATCAGCGCGTGGTCTCAAGTAACTGGTACGGTAAATTCGAAGAAAGCATCAAACTCGAACTCGATCGACTACTATGCCAGATAACCAGATCCCTCAGGTGCTATGCATATTTCACATACAGTTTGCATCTACATGTTGGAAACACTTGGAAGTTCACCACTACGCTAAAATGCAATTTCATTTGCAGTGTCGCTAGATTAGCTGTTGAACAGTAGGCACTCAGTGAAACACAAGGCATTCTTTACTGCTCCTGCCCCTTCCAACTTCCGTAACGTCTTCTTGGTCATGTCCACGAACCTCTTCTTTTGGTCGTTAGAGTGGGGGTGATAATCTGAAGCAAAGTGTGATAAACGCTAGTGCTGACACGAGATTCCCGAAATTCTAACGAACTGAACTGTCTTCCGTTGTCAGTCACTAAAATCTCTGGGAGATCACATTGAAAGAACAACCGTCTGAGGTAAGAAATTGTTACTGAAGTTGTGGCTATTTCTAAGACAGAAAAGTTATGGTCATTTTGAGCATGCACTGACTGACAATAAATACAACAGCTTATTTGTTATCACTCCTAGGTTTATCCGCGTTCACTTTTTTATCGTCATACGTTTTTTTACGCGGCGGCAGCATATACACAGCATTAATGATGGCATTACAGTCTTCGATTTCTAGTGGTCACTAAATTTTTTTATCTCTTAATAGTCTTCGCTCACCCGGTCGTCAGCCGTGCGTCTAACAAGGGACACGTCGTCAACCTGTGCATCTAACCAGTCACAACTTCAGTGACATCAGACAATTAAACTTTCATGGCTAAACATTTTCGTGGGTTTTCAGTAGTTTTCACTTGCATCCGTTTCACTCGCCATCCGCTTCAAAGTTCATCCCATTCGAGATCGTTCCTTGTGCACACTGTCAACATTATTTAGCTACACGGCTATTTAGCGTCTCTGCGGAAAATGTAATCGTTCCAATACATGTGGGTCTCCTCACACATTCACGTAACAACGTCCACCAGCCTAACCTACTCTACCACGGGACTCAGTAGCCAACGCGGTCCTACTGACCTATCTCGACCCCGAATCTCGTTGCCACACTGCGGTCGACTCACTGACAACATCTGGCCTAGTTTAATATTTCCGGGTCAACAACTCTGACAGCTCTGGTTTTATTGGCCATCTCTCGGACATCTTTCCAAAGGTGTAGCTCTTAGTCTTAAACAGCACAGTACACACCTCAGATTAAACGTCCTGTCGGCTCAAACCACTAAAGCTTGCCACAGCATCACTCTTCGATAGGTTATTCCCACACGATATCTCAATACATATCGTGTTTATGGCACGAATAATTCATCGGACGTACCAACATGTTGTTCATCTGATTTCCGCTACGACGTTCGCAACATTCAGGACCGACACAGAGATAATCTCTGTCGCTCATCCATACGAGTGCAGTTTTCTACCACGGCACATCTCAGCCGACATCGGACTCTGCGACGTCGTAAGCCCTACCTAGTGTGAGTAATGCAACAGGAATACTACTAGCATCAGTCTTCGCTGCACGGTCACTCCTGTTTGTTCACTGGCGCACAACCACCTTCGATCTCCACTGCTCATTCGACCTGCAGCACCACATCTACCGCTTTTCTAGGCCATACGAGATTGTTTGCGCACTTTTGTGCAAACCATGGATATCTTCAGACCAACAGCATTTCCGACTGAACGATTGCGTGAATAACATTACCGGCACCAAACCTACGCCATCTGCCTCATCTCAATTCGATCGGCGTCCATTCGCATGACCCGTCTGGGGATATTCGCTGGTTTAGATATCGCGTATTATTTCTAGGCTTTATTAATCTACTTGTCGATTTTCAACCTACGCGCGTTCATTGCATAGGATTTTTCGCACTAACCGGCCTTTAGGTTTTCACGTCGAGTTCCGACAATTTTACTGTATATCCACTGGAACTTGACCTACGTCACTACGGTATGGAAAATCTTTCTTTTGAAGACGCTTAAAAAAGAAATCACAAAACCTTTTGAAAACAAACAAACCGTTCAGTATATGCCACACGTTCAACTTCTATCCCGAGTGAGTTACACATTTCTTTCAGGCTGCTCGCTCCCCTTATGTTTGTCTACATTTTAGACATTTCGGAACGCTTGAATGTGTTTGCTGAACCTCTGAAGAACTCGTCCGAAGACCGTTCAATGGAAGTCCTCTCAAGCTTTCATCTTTTAGCCAACGACAGACCTTCTATCCTGATTTCATTTGTACACCTTGCAATTAGCACCTTTCAGGGATTTTGCGTTTTAGAAGACTAGCGGCTTAGAAGGAGATACAATGATGCTACCTACGTCGAGTCTCTGTCAGCACCCAACTGACACACTTCGACAGCATCGTTGTGGAGTAAACCAACTAGCAAATCGACCAGGGAAAATCCCACCTGCCCTCCGCTCGGCGTCCTAAATACACGCATTCATTAGGCCTCAGCACGCATTATCATCAGTGTGGCTCGCGACTGTCTCCTTCTCATGTGAGCTCGCCACACCACGGCCATCACCAATGTGAACACAGGTTATCGTCGACAGTCTTACATGTAATGACTCGACGACCTCGGAAGTACACTTCCTCGTTTAGACTGCCACATTCACCAGCCTGTACACTGAGCTCGACAGTTCACACTATTTCCACATTGGGTTAGTTTCACTCTGGACTAGCGCGGTAGCATAAGAAAAAGAACCTTGTTGTCTTAGGTCTCTTTTGTATGTATTCATGGCATCGGGAGTGCCATGAACAAAAACACAAGGGGGTGGCCCATACGTCGACACCTCCAATTACATGATAGAAGATTGTCTACCGCTACCCTTCTAGGAGAGGCTTGTGTAGTGACGGGCGATCGTGTGGCTTCTCTAAGGATCCCGGCTGCAACCGTGTTTTCCTGCTTGTCTGTTCTGTACGTATGATTCAGTGTACGCCTGCACGCAGCGAACGTTTGTCCCCACCTATTACTTCATTCTTCAAGGTCGTTCAACTCAGATCTATTCGAGCGTTGTTTAACGTACTCGAAGGTTCCGCGCGCTCTTCAGTGCCACCAAGTGGACTGTGGCTCATCTCGCGCTTCTTTCCTTTCTCCTCTTGGTTGCTGCCGTTGGTCTCAGACTAGGCTAGAGCTAAATACTTATATTTCCAAACAATGCTGGAAATATATGGTTCGTTTCCGAACTCCATTGTTCTTTACTTTAATGCTTGTTGGGATTACATTTCAAATGACCTTCAAGAAAGGCGTTTCAAACTGTTAGTGGATGAGGGTCTAGCGAATACCTATCTGTCCACAACATAATACCCATCAAGTGTGACATATAGTCAGTCCAGTTAGTATGATCCAAGAAACAGACATTTGACAGACGTACCGCAGCAAAATTATTTGTAAAATGTTAGGTGACCTCGGTTTTGTTGCCAGATGCATATACTCTAAGTTACTGGAAACAAAAATAAACTAGCCTAAACACAGTTTACGGCTAAATTCCAGTAACATGTGAATGTTCGTTCACAGTGCAGATAATGAATTTACGAGCGCTTAAGTTTAGCCTACATGTTCTGAAAAGTATAAATGAACAATCTAGGACGAACTCATCAAG
The DNA here is from genome assembly GCA_013368495.1 of Paragonimus heterotremus. Taxonomy (NCBI): domain Eukaryota; kingdom Metazoa; phylum Platyhelminthes; class Trematoda; order Plagiorchiida; family Troglotrematidae; genus Paragonimus; species Paragonimus heterotremus. The sequence goes on from LUCH01017967.1 coordinate 4,062, forward strand.
CAATAATCTGGGATATTCACTCATCCTCATCATCATAGACAGCAATACATCAGTGGTTCACATTGATGCTTAACTGCCACTCATTCTTCCTACATAAGTGAGGACACTTTCTTTAATCCTACGAACCGCTTAACCAGTGCTTTCCCTCCGATTAACACATATACAGGAACGTACGCACTCACTGAACCTTTCGACCCTTTATTTACTGAGTTGATTTAACAAAGGCTGTTAGTACTAAGTTGCATATCAGCTCAACCGATAATGTGGTCCATAACCAGTTTCAACATCAAACACGCATACCTGTTTAGGTTGCAGTGAAAATATGGTTGAAAATGAGTAAACGGTCCGAAGCGATAAACAGCGGGAACTAAGATCCTGAATGTTAGACGGCAATGACGAAAATACAGGAAAGCAATATGCGTACAAGCGCGATTGCCGAAGATCAGAAAGTATATGAGCTTACTTTGAGGCAATAGAAGAAACCATCAACTAAATCAAGCTAATCACTGTTTTACACGGTTATAACTTGCAACCAACTCTTTCCATTTTATCTCATGACATATCTTCTTCTAGCTTCGACGCTTTAAACACTATTTGAAAAAGCGCAAGCCCCGTTTTCACAGTAATTACTCAAATAAGCAACAAAAACCAATCACAGACGGAAAGCTGTTTCAGACGCGTGTTAACACTAAAGCCAATATGACCCGTATTTTTTAAAACAAATTCATCTCAATGTTCTTTTCAACGTCGACAACAATCTTAAGGAACCCGTGGACGAAGAAAGAGAGGCACATTAAATAACCCGTAGTGTCATGAAACCTCCGCTTCATAGCATAGATTTCGAAACAACTCACACAAATCTACTCGCTTGTTAGCTGATACCAACCATTAAGAACAGACAGATATATCTATAGTAAATTGTGAAAAGCACCTCAATGTTTTGTTCTTCTAATACTTTACAGTTCCACACTTCCTTTCCTTGTCCAGGCTGGAACGAATCTGCGAAGAAAAATACTCAAAAGTAATGGAGTCTTGCAAAAATTCATCTAATGCCATGATATATATATATATATATTAGCCGCCTTCAACTTCAACATCGCTTTACTTGCATCGCTTCAACTGTTATTTGAAGGAATTGAAGATTCAACACATCCTAGATTGATATCGCTCTTAGTATCATCGAGCCAATGTCTTCTTTCATTTCGTTGGTTGCTGTCGTTGATCTCAGGCTGGGCTAGAGCTAAATAATTTTGATTATTCCACATATAAATGGAAATGTCATCGCTTTTTAAAATCCACGGCGTTCTTTGAGTTCGATATCAAATGGAATCGCAGCATGATTGATCATTAAGAAGAGCATCGAAAAATCGAATATGCGCTCTCTCGTCAGCTAAAATTACCGACCTTCTTGAATGTCGGGGAGATTATGTTGTCACCCTAGCCAAGTGATTTTACAAAAGATGTGGGTTTAAAACATTTTTATTAAAACACAATCAACGGGATCATAGATATATCATGCGTCTGGGCTAAGTCCAGTCTCCTTCAAAAATTTGGTTATATCAGCCTCCAGTTTTTCCATATCGCCGTCCATTTCGGCTAGTGGATGCGGGCATTAAGGAGCCTTTAAAAGCTATATATGAACGAGCACCTTTAACGTCATATGAACACATAAGCTGTAAGATGTCCAGGACCGTTCAGTCGGAGAACAACAGAATGTTTCGACCGCCGAAAGGATGCGAAATGTTCTATCTAATTCTAACATAACTTAATCACATTTTTAAAACAGTCAATGAGCAGATAAGGATGTTTCAAGCTTTAGGTCACTGTGGAACCGCATAAAAATGGTGTATTCTGAAACAACTTAACGAAAGACGTTGACGCTTCACCCTGTTGCTGACTTCTGTCTGGTAAATTGGCACATACATGCTTGAACGAATTTACAGGTTACACTTATCTCGTATTCACTATCACAGGCGGCAAGTCGCTAGGATTTTTCGCTGACGCTCAAATATCATATGACCATGAAGGAAAAATCAGGCTGCAGCCGAGAATGAGGGAAAGAATGAATAAACGGAAGGAGATCCAACTGCAAAAATAACTGTCTTTATTCAAACATTCCACATCAAGATGCATAAACTCTGAGAATAAACAGCCGAGCACTAGTTTCCTGTTAGCGAGTAGACTTTTTACAACCAACAAACAGACTATTGTTAAGGATTCCCGTAGGTGGGTGAAAAACCTCCGTCGACCTTTCCAATCCGTGTATACTCTCGTCTCAATCAATTGATTTCCTTCCCAACTCTCTTGTTGACCTTTCATTGTTATCAAGAATCCCTCATTAACCTTCCCAATACGAATCATGTTTACTGCGCATGCCCCTCAGTTTAGACGATGTGTTCGTTTGAGGACCCAAGACATCACCATGCGAACGCTTGTCAAACTGTACCCATCCACCCTCCTTTCCCTGTATTGTGTTCTGCTGGTTGGTCTACATGTCCATAGTTCGCATGCATGCACCGTCCACAGATTTTGACTTGCTAGTTTCGCATCTGATTGCTAGCCTTAACGAAGGGTCTTTTTGTCGTTTGTATCCTTTGGCCTGTGGAACCCACTTGTTACATTCTCTATGAACGTGAATGAGTACCGTGGTAACCGGTCCGACTCGTTTTGAACGTTAGGATTCGATTTGTCTACGCGTCACTCAACGTTACAAGCTTGTAACGTTACAAGCTTGTAACGTTATCCTTAAGGATAACGTTGTGAAATCGATTGCACCTAGGTGTTTTGTTGCTTACGCTTATAGTAAATTAATGGGTTAGGTTGTGTTCGGGTACGAAGAGATAATTATGCCCAAATATAGTTGTCACAAAAGTAAGCAATCAACGTGTCGTAAGACAAAAGATAATTGCTTCTGACACTTCATTCCAACACTCTGGGACATATACTCGCCACACATCCGACGTTGGGACTCAAACCTTGAGGAGGACACAAAAGAGAACTTTTCAAGCTTCGTTCTCGGACTATCCTTAGATAACAGTTCTTTTTTTACAGGATCATGATCAACCTTCTTTATGAGGTCGTTTGTAGTGCTTCTAGAGACCACCTTGAAGCATTACTGGATTCACACTTGCTTAAACATCCTTATGCGAGTAATCCTACTCTCGTTCCTCTGTCTTGAATCCATGTATCAATTGCTGAACAGCTGTGATGGCACAATGGTTAACAGTTGAACAGTCACTGAAAAACTCTCATAAGCACCCGCGGCGAAAGACATCGCAATTTTCACAATCGCATACATAGGGTTGTCTGGCAGCCTAAAGAAAAGGATATTGCTCGTTGAAAATTTTTTTTCCATGTTTTGAAGAGACCCCTCAACCGCTTTCAGTGTAGTATCAACCTATAATCACTTTTAGGCGCACAAGGAATAGTACCTCGGTGTGTATTGCTTCCAGCTCCTTGCGGTAAATTTCTTCCGACTTCCTGGTTGATGAAGGTGACAGAACACTCACACCACGACCCTCGGACATTTTGAAAACTCGCGGTTGTCGCGAGTGTAACACTGAACCTCCGACAAAAACGAATAAAAACAAATTACGTAAAACGAAAACAATGAAAGATGGCCGAAATCGACAGCGCATTTTTATCGTTTTACACTGTTTCTCTTTTGTTTGTTTCAGTGAACAAACCTTAGTTTCCTACTTTCCCGCAAGGTGCACGAATTGTGCATCAAGGAATTGGTAACCGAAGCAGGGAAGAGTAACGTTTCCTGATGCTCACTCCCGAACCAACCCTCCCCGGCCGGTTTCACTCACGCTGCCACCCATCAGATGGAGGTGAAAAGATAGATGTCTCAAGCCATTTACACGACCGGGAAGTTCAAATCCGACTCAGGTTGTCTCGTGATATATTCATTTTCACAAATTGTACTGGGTTTTCCTGTTCTCCTCAGCTGCGGTAATATAATTTAGTTGGGTTACAGTATTCCATTCTGTTTAATATTCAGGTCGTCACATTCCACAAATTGGTTAGGTATTCTCGCGCTATCTTGGACTACCGAAATTAACGTTACTAAATACGTTAGGCGGGCACCACCACTACCGGCGTAGTGGACTAATCAATTAACTGATAAAAATGACCGAAAATATAATAGTATCGCATAAAATTCGCAACGGTGGTGGATAGGCGCAAAGGTAGACGTACATTTAGCGATTCAACGATTGATACACAGGTTCGAGGCAGAGGCCCAAGGGTCCCGGGTCCAGTAGGTTTTTCTTGTTCAATGTCAAGCGGGCGTCTGTTGATCTGAAAGGAATTCATGGAAAACAGGATGTAGCACCGCTTTTGGGAATTACAGTAAATGTCACAAAACAAATTAAGATTACTCGCTTAAAATGTTTTTTTAGAAAATGCGAATTAAGTAACGATTAGAAACGGCCGCTAGAAGCGCTACTGATGACCTCAGCAGAAAGACTGTTCTAGAAGTTAACAACCCTGTAAGAAGAAAACTCCTGCCTGAGAAAAGTCCGGGGACGAAGCTTGAACAGCTTCATGTTAGGTCCTCGCCGACCGTCACCATTCGTTACAGTGAAAAACTGATAAACGAGGCCTACTCTGAAGAAGAATTGTGTAAGAATTAATTCATCTCGGGGTCACCGAAATTCAAATTAGTAAAGATCAAGAACTTCAAGTCGCGACTCGTACTTGACATTTCTCAGGCCTGTGACTAGTTCGGCAACCACGCACTGGACAAGCCCCACAGCTAATATGTCTTTCTTCAGGCCGGTATAAACGATCTGATTAGCATCCTCGAAAAGCGGCTTTATATAAACGCCGTAAAGCGCTTGAGACGCTCTCTCGTCTATGCGGCGGAAAGTGCGCTTGATCATCCTAAGGGAGGCAAACCCTTTTTTCGCCGCCATCTCATGGTGATGCGCAAAAGATAAGTTAGACGACAATCAGATGCCAATATCTTCAGATCGATTTTCATGATATCTGTTGTGCCTAGTGCAGTATGAATCAAAAAGGCGTTACCAGAATCTCCACCGAGTAACAGAGATGAGATCCGCTGGACGACCGATAGATAATTCCACAAACGACGTGATGTGACAAAGTTTGGGCGTCGATAGATCAGCTAATAGGCTGAGCTAAAATATTTTACGGTCCGACCACTTTATTGGCCCAAAATTCGCACGAATGAAGAAGACAGAGATGATGCGGGGTAGCCATCGTTAGTTCGTGGTGATGATTCAATTCAAAAATTGATTATGATGGTTTAAAACGAGTGTACAACTGAAGGTAACAAAACGATATATTTACAAAATGTACAAGAATTAATTATGAAATATAAATGTGGCTTGTGGACACCACATGGGCATCACCACTACCCACCTAGTATTGAGTATCTTCTGTCTAATTTTCTCCTCTCATTTGCCTCGGTGAAAATCGTCCACGTATGTTGAAACGGTCTGCGTGTAGTTTGTATTCAAGCTTGTTCGCGCGAGAGACCACGCTGTTCAGTGTTCCGGTGGTGACGCTTGACCCCACACTTCTTGCTTTGGCTTTCCTGGAATTTTGCCCAGTTCTGAGTGCGGCCACTGTAGACTGTATCCGACTAAATTTCGATGAGTGTAGATCATGTGCGTGACCGTTTCGTAGATCATCGGACGCTACTAGTAATTCGGTGTTCACTGTCAATGCATTCACCGCGTCCGACAACGGTGTTCATGACCATCGCTTGCACCTCCCTATACAAGCAGTAGGAATCATGTTTAAATGTAAGGCGAGCAAGTTAACGGAGGTGCCTGCGTTAGTTGAAGTGGGTGCTTGGTCACCAGTTCCGACTACCAATTACTCGCTTGCATAAACCGTAACGAGCTTAGCCACCAATAGGGGTTGTTCATAAGGTACACAGTTTTTAATGCTTGTAAACGAAGTGTTTGGCAACAAAGACAGAAAAACGTGCACCATGAGGTCCACACGCTCTTTTCGAAATGGTTGTATGACTAGATCTCAGCTCAGAGGCGCTGACACAAGGTCGAATACATTCCTTCCATCTGCGACTGAGTCCACAGCCGTAGATACTGATTCTTCTTCTATACCACCAACTGCAGCTACACGGCTGTCGCTCATTGAAGAACAAAGTTCTCAGCTGGTAAGGATGAATGCGAACAGTTAATTGTTCAGTACGAGGCTGGCCCACCTTTAGAACAACTACGAGGCAGCTGTCGGTAGAAGGAGGAGCGTCTCAGTATGTGGTATTCCCGAACCGTACTTAAGAGACAGCAAACAACGAGCACTTGCTCTAAGGCACCATCTGTCAACTATATTTCGTATTGTGGTATTATCAGGAGATATCGGAATAGGTAGATTGTTAGGAGTATGAAAATGGAACCAGGTGACCAACGTATCAGGGGAAACAAGACCGGTAGTTTTTGAACTCGTACACCCTTTCCATCGAGATTAGCTTCTCGCGAGATCACTGGATATGAAGGCTAAGTCAAATAAATCCTGCTTCTCCGAAAGATGTCCGTTCCCTGCACAAGCCGAAGGCACGGGACACCGATCGCTACCTCCAGCTGACTTTTTCTCCTATCACGAACAAGTCCCGCGCGAGTATGCTCATTCCTCCCGCGTATCTTAGAGTCCCTAATACAGCATCACAAACATGCAATCCATCGCCGGCAAATATATGGTAGCCGTCTTTGGATATAGTCCCCGAGGGCTCCCCACCCCCAATATAAAAGACACGATCGGCTGGAGCCCCAGCGCTCGAAGGCCTAATACACAAACGCCCGCAACATAAACAACACAATGAGTGAGTTACTCGCTGTAGCTGGTGGTTATGAAGTGAATGCCATCACATAATCTTGGCTCAGAATGAATACGCAGTACGACGGGCTGTGCCCGGAAGGTTCTAAGAATTACAGACAAGATAGACCGGGCGGGAGACAGGGAGGAGGGGTGTTACTTTCAATTGCCGAAAGATATTTGCACCTGCAGGGCTTCTCTCTCAGTACACCGAACATTCAATTAGTAGAGAGTGTGGTGAAGTCGAGCACACAGACTATCTCAGTCGCGTCTGTCTGACGTAGTCCAATGTTGCAAGCCACCGAGAATACGAGGCTTATCTTTTTTGATGGTCATCACTGCTAAACCATACTCCCTGTTGATTTTGTTAAGGTTTGTTGCATTCTTTTGAGATTGCTGTGACTTGTTTGATCAATGTTGAAGGGTGGCCCTATCTTTCTTCATTTTTCTAAGAATAAACAGTACCAACCACTCTTATTCTTACGCCAACTACTATAACCGTTTCTTTTACTCTTATTCAGTCTGACCCCTGTACATTCCTAAATGTCAAAATAAGACATTCTTCTTCCATGTTCTTTCTTGAGTAGTTTATAGTTCTTACCATTTCTCGATGTATGAACAGTCACTTTGCTCCAACCCGACCAATTACCATTTGTTTGAGTGAACTCAATTCCGTTTTTTCGTCCCCCATTACTGAGCGGTGCCTATTTGTCAGAGTTGTTGTACCGGCACATTCTTTGTTTAATTTTTGAGGATATTTCACATTCGGGGTGAGATATTTAATTTTCATGTACATTGATCCAGTTAGCACCGTATTAAATCCAGTTTTCACAAGCGCCTTCTCATTAACCGGTTCGAAGATAGATTATCTTCTCCGCCGTTTGATATTGAGAAAGGCATTTTTAGATTAACGGATTACGCGTAACTCGTTGTGAACCTTGAATCGTTAGCGAACGATTCAATACTCCCTGCTAGCTCTTGGAGACTTCAACGCTGCTGGCATCAACTGGGAGGAGGAATCAGCCTTTGCGGGAAGTTTTGGAGCAGGCATGTCTGGATTCCCCCACGACAACATGTTTATCCAGCAAGTGAGATGTAACTCGCCTTTTAGAATAGGGCCGGTCTCCTGAATACTTGACCTAATGGTAAGCAGACACGAAAATCAGGTTGCTTCACCTAAGATGGGTGTTCCTCATGGGAAAAGTGACCATGTGACTGTCACTTTTGAGTTCTCCACCGGATGGCAGCCGATACCTTTCAAATTAACACGCAACTTCCGAAGAGTTTAAATTGAAAGATTGATCCTAGATGCAAAGTCTCTGGGGTGCAACAATTTTTTAGGGACAGTAAACGAAGTTTGGCAGCTGATTAAACGAAATCGACGAATTCTCACAGAAAAACACTCCACGATGGCCAGACGCCGTCCACAGGGCAGACCTCTTTGGTGGACAGCTAGAATAAACAAGGTACACAGGAGAAAAAAGAGGGCCTGGCTAACTTTCAAAAAACTGGCCACTAGAGATTTTTACCCTGCTTTCGCAAAATGGACCGCACTATCGAACTTCAGATTAATGCACGAACCGCATACGAAGTAGCACTTGTTCGAGATGCCAAAGTCAACCCAAAGTGGTACTATCCATATGTCCGTGCTAAGCCAGCGATGCGTAGGGAAATAGGTAGCCTGAAGCTCGCTGACAGCAACCTACTTACCGGTGCTCATGAGAAAACGGAACATCTGGCGTTGCACTTTGCAGTGTCCACCGTAAGGATAGCCAGCAAAACCCTACCTTAGACATACCTTCTGTGCCGAACGCAGAAATGACTCACGGGGACATTACATCTGATGCGATAGAGAACATACCGCGACAGTTGAACACACACAAAGCCTCGGGGCCAGATGGTATTCACGCGGCTATCATCCGTCCGCTAACCACTGTATTATCCGTTCGAGTAACCAACCTGCTTGAAAAATCTATCGACGAAGGTAGAGAAGTCCAGGATCGGCGTGAAGCAAATGTCAGTTGTGCGCAAGGGTGGAAACAAACAGGCAGCTGGTAGCTATCTGCTGCAAGTCTGCAAAATCGCTATTATGAAAAAAAGTTCCAACCATCTAACTGAAAGCAAGCTGTTGGATGCGAAACCAACACGGACTTGTAAGGAAAAGGTGTTATTTCTCCAGCCTGTTATGTTTTCCGTATGAAATAGCACAACGACTGGACAGAGACGAACATGTGGAAGTGTGTTATCTGGACGTCTGTAAGACACTTGACTCAGTAAATCTTCTACTGCTACTGCTAAAACTGGAGCATTACCGGACAGCGTGTACTGTCATTCGATGGATAGCGGATTTACTCTGTAACAGGGTGTTCAGGGTCACTGTCAGTGAATCCAGCGGGGTGCCACAAGGGTCATTATCCGGACCTCTACTGTTTCTAATTCACGTCAATGACCTGACTATATCCCTATCATCACTACATTATATGTATGCTGGCGATTTGAAAATCGTCGGAAATCCAAATCAGAATCTTGTCCGATCTGACTTAGAAAAGCTATCCAACTGATCAGTAAAATGGGATTTACCCCTCAACCCAGAAAAGTGTCTGCACCTGATTAACGATAGCAACAGATCTACTCAAAGATAGCTTCCCAATTTAGGCAATCTCAGCACGCTGGAGTAAGTCAGTGAAGCTGGAGACCTTGGGGTTCTGATCCAGAGTGACTCTAAACCCACGGTGCAGTGCGCTGTAGCGGCGGAGAAAGCAAGAGGCGGGCTTTTTCAGTTCATGAAAACTATCTCATCCGGTGAGCCGGAAGTAGTGAGCCCGTTGTACAAAACGTATATTAGACCTCATTCGGAGTATTGTATCCAGGCCTGGAGTCCAATCCTACAAAAAGATGAACAGTGCCTTGAAGGTGTCCAAAGGTTAATTACTAGGTTGATACGGGGCATGAAGCCCTCAGGCTATACTAACAGGTTGAAGACTCAACCTATTTTCCCTTGGACGAAGAAGGCTTTGCGGAGACTTGATAGAAGCTCTCAAGGTCCTAGTAGGTCTTACTGATGTACTGGTTAGTAGCCTTTTGCAGCCGATGATGATGCCCCAACTGAGAGGGCACCATACGATGACCCACAAACCGAGAGCAAACAAGGTTGTCCGCGCTTCATTCTTCTCTCACAGAATGGTGAACGCGTGGGACAAGCTCCCTGTATATTCTCAAAGCTCCAACGGTCAAAGCATTCAAGTGTAGGCTTGACCAGGTTTGAAACCGAGTGTTTCCTGACATAATATAGACTTGGCGTGTGTCACAACTCTGTGTATATGCCGTATGTACACAATTGTGTTGTACATACCTTTATCTAGATGTAGGCAGACGTTTATATGCATGTACGAATGTAGGGCGTGTATGTATATGTACATGCAGATATTACTTATCTACTAAAATTATTAGTATTTGAAGTGTTTAATAAGGTCTAGACCTTCCGTACTATTTGGTTGTGCACAAGTGCTGTAGTGCATCGCTCGAAAACAGGGTCTGTAACTTAGCCATCATTCTTGCGGATACTCAAAAGGCAGACTGTTGGGATTATCACTCCCGGTCATTAACAGCTAGAGCCTTACATCACGTGTTCAAATTTTCACCCTGGAATCCGAACCCTCCTACTCTTCAGTTCAGCAACGCTGCAGTTTTCGTTTTAAATTGGACGCTGTCATCCATAGGAAACTTTCATTTTTTTCTTCCTTCATTTAATCCAATCTATTCTCGTTTTTGGACAGCTCATGACGGCCCCTTGATGACTGATTGGCAGATGCAAACCAAAAAACAAGACAGCACTGTCAAAAGTGCCACTACCACTGGTACTCAACTATATGTTATATGGTCTGCGCCTACTTAAAAAACCAGCATAGACCATAACTAGCAAGTTACAGAAAAGAGACCTTCAGCCATAATAGAGAGGTGATGACGTCAAAACTATTCGGATGGAATTATTATTTGTCCAGTTCACCAGTAACGATAGAAGACATACGTCGCGAGATGTTAACATTTCGTTTGCTCTCTTCAGTCACGAACGTAAAACATTGGAATATATAAGACATGCGGATGGCAACAACAATGGAAACAATCAACGATTGGGTTTACACAAAAGAGGGACTGTTATCAGTTCCAGGGCAGGCAAACTGCATGAGTCAACAGTTTATGAACACAAAGGACCGGACGGCGAGTATTGATTAGCATGGCTTCGGAGAAAGCAAGCAACTTCGGCGGCTGAATTACGATTGCTACTCACAACTAGGAGTGTCGCTCAGCTAATTCACAATCGTGTCCTACCGAAATGTTCTGTCTCACATGTAATCTATCAGTTCACTTGCAGTTGCGGTGACGTCTATATCGGCAGAACAGATCGGTGCCTACGACAAAGAATGGCTGAACATATGCCTAAGTGGTTGGTGCGCGCCATGACGCAACAGGCAATGGCAACAGAACGAGTGAGACGGAATCCGACTTCATCCATAGCAAAGCACATCATGGAAACAGGTCACGCTGTTGACCCCGCCAATTCGTTCCAAGTGTTGTTGCGTAATCGGAATCCGAAGTTGCTTGCTTTCTCCGAAGCCATGCTAATCAATACTCGCCGTCCGGTCCTTTGTGTTCATAAACTGTTGACTCATGCAGTTTGCCTGCCCTGGAACTGATAACAGTCCCTCTTTTGTGTAAACCCAATCGTTGATTGTTTCCATTGTTGTTGCCATCCGCATGTCCTATATATTCCAATGTTTTACGTTCGTGACTGAAGAGAGTAAACGAAATGTTAACATCTCGCGACGTATGTCTTCTATCGTTACTGGTGAACTGGATCAAGGGAACGCAGTGTTTCAAATATTATTTTTCCAACAAAAAAATAAATAAATAGTACGACGAACACATGCCTACACTCCGAAGGCTACAAACTTGGTTCTACCGGGTGAGGCAGTGGGAGATGAGGGCTGTAGAATTCTACTCCCTCCCACCTATTGCTCAGAGAAAAAATTGCGTCAGACTACCTCAGTATCAGTTTGTTCATGTGTCGCCATTGAGTAATCGGGGGTTTCAAATGGATTGAACCGTAACTGAACATGTCCTTCGTTCTTAACTTATCTCTTCTTTCTCCACAACGACAAGAAGTTGTCATGTGAGTACGCAATCTGCAAACCCTCTTTTCGGTGTGCGGGAAGAGCATTATTGTCTCTCCTAGTACTGCACAAATAGTGTCACAGAACTGTCGCAGTCACATATAGGAGTAATATTTAGCTGGGGTGCCACATCCATATTAGTGTTTGATTCAAAACGAGTTTGTACGGATGTGTACGTATACGTGATTATCTCAGTACGGTTGCCTCCATTTTATTAACAAATATACACACAGTTTGTTTACTGGTCCTCTAATTCATTTTCCTCGTTTTCAAGTATAGGAATGTCAATGTTTTGCAGGCTATGGGTATCAGGCAGACGAAGCTTGATAAGGGATCCTCAGTTGAAACGCGGGAAGCTTTAGCCTACCAGCGAAAGAAGCAGGACTACCACGCTGCTGGCTGCCACGTCCTGGGAACTGAACTGAACACTTCTCTATAAGAGAAAATTATATTATTATGCTCATAGTACTGGTGGTTGTGCAAATAAAATAACTGTCTTGTAGCGCAAAGGGTGGCTGGTTTAATATCCCTTCCGCGCCGAAGTAACTGAACCGCATTCTGTAGTCCATAAATGAGTTACAATGACAGAAATCGGCCATACCTGAAAATTGCTGATATCCACACTTTCGTTAAGAAAAATCGTGAATACCTTCTAAGGCGTAAGCTAAGTTCCGAAATATGGAACCGTTCTGAAGACAGTAATGTTGCTTGCATGATCCACACTTCCATCGATTATAGTCCACGACGGAACGATCCTTCGCCAAAATAGCGGGGACACGACACATGCAATTTACACGGTGCTGGTGCTATAATGATTTCCGTCAGACTCCTAGATGACAGGACAAAAACTCCCCCGTTACCATAAAAGATCAGCTAGGGATATGCAAATAACGAAATGAAAAGTCCTCCGTAAATTGTCTGTGAATGATAAGGAGGAACAGCTGAGAATCATAACATATAAGTTATTAAGGAAAAAGTAGCCGGTTGGCATCCCGTTAAGCAGATCCGGAAATAATGTCAACCAATAAGCATGAAGCTTGTGCTTGAAGTCGGTAACCGTGGTGGTCGGACCCAACTCCGGACGGTAATTTGTTCCAACTGTTCGCAACATTATAAGAGAAAAAGTTGACCCGGATTTAGTTGCTAACTCTCCCCTTTGAGATCTTCCATTTTTGCCCGGTAAGCGATGAATTTTCGCTACGAGTAAATATCCGTTCTCCTGCTTCAATTAATCCACTCAGGGTCTTAAATACTTCAACGAGGTTCAATCTTCTCCGCCTTCTTTCCACGGAGAAGAGATCGAAGTGCTCCAATTGTTGAAGTAGTCCTTTTCCGAAATTATACGAAGAACCTACGTTTCACCCCCTCTAGGACATTAGCATTCTTGACCAAATAAGAACACTAGGCCTACACACAATATACTGGGTGTCGTCTCACTTAGTCCTCATATGGGAGCACAGTCGTTACGTTTCCCGAAAACTGCCGCCTTCTTCAGTTGATAGCTTGCGCGGTTTGTTTTATAGGTCATTAACACAGACTGAGCTGACATCCTGAAGTCTCCAGTGACATAAATTCCCAGGTCCTTCATCCCAGTAGTTCTCCGAATTTGCAGGTGAACAATTAAAACACATACTGGTAACCATCAGTCAGTTTTACAACTGGCAAAAACATAGACCAGCAATGATCAGAATCATAAGCATTTACGATAAGAAGACTGAACTGTTGTAACTGAGGTGGTATAAGTGGGAATCAATATTATCGCCGGAGAAATAGCGATCAACGAATTGGGGCGTTCGCCATCAAACAGGCGAGAGTTGAGTTGCCCACAAATAACAAGCTTCACTCAGACATATTCAGTAAGCAATGAACTAGAAAGTATTCGGGCTATCAGTGATAGAATGGAACATATTGCCCACGATTACATTCATGTATGGACCTAGATGGAAGCATCCATGTGGTAACATCGGGTGCAATCGTTTTCAGGAATGACGCTTCGTCGACCGGTTTTTACCTGAAGTTCTGACAGTGAAACAGGCTAAACGTATAATTCAGAAAGATAACTGGCTCACGGACGTCGTAGCGTAGCTCTCATGGGACTTTAATTTGAAATTTGGTGTGAAATATTATGTGAACGCAATGTGATTTGGAATTACAATTTCATTTGTATCTTCCGAACCACCGAAAATTGGGTGCCTCTGTAGGATAAAAGTGTGTATTCCACCGTACGAACTGCGATGGAGGCATTTTCGGAACGCAAAATCAACTACCAAGTCCAACATAATGCATCTATCGAAAAATAGCAGAAAGTTATCCTAAAAGTACGAAGACAGGCAATAGTTAATTATAGCCGATTTTTCTCATTTTAACACAACTACTATGCTTAATACAATTTTTATATTTGTCCTAAAATATGCAATTTAATATTTCGCAAAAAGTTTAAAAAATATCTTTTTGCACCCATATGACCGTGTTCAACTTGTTTCGTTATTGAAATACCATGATGGTGTACTATACGGTTGCCCTCAACGTATCTCCAGATTTGTCTGTCGTTATAATTATCTCCGCTGCAGACATAAAATTCCACTGGAGCAGCTCATCTGATCGAATCCGTCGGATAGTTTTATTCAGTCAAATTGAATTCTGGACCAAAGACCTCCGTGAACCACTGTGGGCCAGTTCCTTTTATTTTCATTATATTTTGGCCTCATGATCTAAAATAAGTTGTACACGGTGCTTAGATCTACTACATCATTATCTCTACTTGATGAGTTCAAACGAGGACGAGATCGGGCACGAAGTATCGTTTCGAGGGCGAGCATCAAGCAGTAGTACAAATACAATTTCGAGCATTTGTGGTAGTGACAAGCCCAAACCTTGCAGTTGGAGGCTAACGGTGCCCGTCCAAACGAAATTGGTAAGAATGAGCTATAAATCGATTAGAAAGGAGCAGTTGTAGTGGGTTGCGCATTTTGATAGGTAGAGTCAAGAGGCCAAGCGCGAGGGTGCTGAAATGCTAAAACAGGTGCAAAATCTGAGTTGATGCAGAAAATGATGACCAAGATTAACTGTGGAACCGGAGACAAAATTCATCGAGATTGCCATTCTAGGAGGTGCCTTCCATAGCGCACGGTGATAAAAAGTTATGCATACACTTAAGTCAATTATGCTGCATCCCAGGTTTCAAGAGGGTTGCTCCACAAAGCCGCGTGTAATCGGTAGACAGTGAATCTAGCTGTTATATTTAAGTTGGCAAATAGGCAATTACCTGTTTCACGGGATTCGCCTTGAAGATCGCTCAAAAGGCAAAACCGTCCTTTTGACGCGAATCCTCTAATTTTAGATAATTTTTTGGAATTGTAAAATCGGAATTTCAGGTAAAGTACTTACAGTACATCAATTGTAAATAAGCGGTGTTGAAGGAAAAATTGAAATACATGGAATAAGTCCCAAAAGTATTGGCTTGGTGATGGAAATATTTCTCAACATTTTCGAAAAAATAACCCGTTATTTGCGTTAGCTCACATTTTCAAGTCTTTTAAACGCGATCATTGCAACTTTCGAGGCGAAATACGTCATCCAATGGCCTGAGAGTGCTTCATTTTGAGGCGTCTTGAAGATGTGGTCGAAATGGAAATATACGACCATACAGTGTTGGTATTGCATTTCAACAGGAGCACTAACACATTTGATGGTGAAACATGTATGACAACATTTCCAACCCCTTTGTCTATACGATACCTGTACCATTTCTCTTTGTTTGCAATATTCCAGGTAGATACTGGTCGATGAAACGTTGCTCTCAGAAATATCTTGGAATGACGCTACCATATGGTTGTTTTCATTTGCGGTGTTTGTGGAACTGCGTAAGAAAAGGGTATCATGCCCCACTCTATCATCGAGAATCTTCGGAAGTAAATCCTACTCATTCTACTGCACTGTTTTAATCTAGACTGAGGTCCCGTGGCGTTCATACGGAACAATATACGGAACCAGGTGAAATCAAGCTGCCTGCCGATCGCCGGGACGTACACCTCTCTGCCAGTCACACTACAATGTTTAGAACGCCAAGTGTCTATCGCGGTGCAGAAAAATGTTCTAATCAATGTGACAATCAACGAAATCGAAGATGGTGATTAACATTTATCCCGAACGCTTCAAATTCAGGTTAATCATCGGTTCCCGTATGTGTTCGTTCCCCAGATTGTTCGTGGTAGAAGTGGTTCGAGGGGAGCAGCTACTGGTGTGAACACATACTGTATACTCAAACGCCGATCATAACCTGAGTCAATCGGGTAGAGCAGCTATTAGTGTGAACCTATATTGCATACCCGATCATTCTGCATAGCTCAAGGCAATGAGGTTGAAGCATCTACTAGTGTGAACCTATACTGCATATTCAGACGTACTTCATAGCTTCAGTCAATCAGGTCGGTATAGCCCCCAATGAGAACACGTGCTGTATTCGGAGACTTTGTTGATAGCCTAAGTTAATCGGGTGGGGCAGCTACTAGTATGAATGCATACTCCACACTCAGACCCTTATGGGCCAGGTCAGCGGGACCAAGCTGGCGATTTCATTCTCTTAATAAATCAGAATCAGCAATGTTTAGTGAGGAATCCAAGTATATTGTGCTATATGCAACTCGTGTGTGTGACATAAGGTGGGGAATAGTTTGACGAGTTGGTTCGTGGGATTACCCTTTCCAGGCTTGACTATTATGAAGTGGTACTTGGTGAACAGCTAGGTCCCTACATTGGTCATAAATTTAAAGT
>LUCH01017968.1:0-20756 GCA_013368495.1 Paragonimus heterotremus
TCGTACCACCTGCCTGACAGTCCACCACAATATGAGTGGTGTATGGGTCTGCTAGCGGCACTTTGCGGTTGAGGACGGACTAGCCGCAACCAACCACATTCCGGTACTTTGACTGGTCGAAGAAACGATGGACAATGGAAGCGGTTGGTTACGTATGGAAATGTGTCAACCGATAGCTTATAATGAATCATGCAAACAAGCTGCAGTAGAAACTGACTACTTGATGCACACCATCCATCCACTTCGTTTTACTAGTATTTTCTGGTAAGCATCTGGTAATCATCGGTTACAGTTTGGTTCAACTTTTTCTGCCTCTAACTGACGTTCTGTTCTGTGAAGTTTTTAGGGAATCGTGCTTTATTCTTCACACATACAGGTTTCCGGTATCCCAAATGATATTCAACTTGATCATACAGGCCAGTAGCATGGTGTCACGAACATTGTGCTGGTGTATAATTAATCCCTAAATGAGCAACAAAATGCAATATCGTAGACTTCATTATTGAATACCTTCAAGTAGAACAGCAGAACGTGTCTAATCATTTTTCAGCAGATTGCCCTCACCGCACTGATGGTCTTTTCAGCTGACTCTTCTGAGTGCCTCGACCGCATTGTCAAAATGGAAAAGCACGCCAGAAGGATCGCTCGCAAGTACGAGGTCTTACTTTTGTCGTTTCACTTACTTTACTCAGTGTTTGATAACACTTCACATACCCTCGCTTACTTTCAACGCCAAAGAGTAGGACGCCAGTTGTGGGCGTTTTTGATTTGTATACTAAGACTCTTCAAACGTACCTTCAAAGTTCGCGTGGTAGAGCGTATTGTCACGGGCCATCACTGCGCTCTCCCTTGCATGATCCTCGAAATCTGTCTAGCACTGACCGCAGTCATGATTAACACGCTGCCTTAATATACAGGCCATACTTGATGGGACCAGTCAACAGGCCCGATTCTGTGACAGCACTGATGAGTTGACGTTGTTTCCTCGACTGTGAGCAGCTGTTCCATGGGTCTTCTGCCCATGTGTCTCACTTCCCAGGTTTCGATTGTAGATCGGAGTTAAATTGGCATAATGAACAAATATGATGAAATGCCTTATCGTGTCTTATCCTTATCAGTCCAGATGATAAACCATTCAACTGTATATGACTGTACGTTTTAAACAAACAGTTTTTCCACCCATTTATTCAACTCGGTATTCACAGTCTGGGAAAATAAACGAAATTTTCTGATGGTTACTAGCCTCCCGTTTAAGTATTTACCAATGTTGCTGCGGTAAACTTTTTTGTATGGTGTCCTCATCCACAACCGTGAGAGATCCGTCCCGACAGACGGGTTTTCAACCAACCGCTCTGTCAATTGGCGAGCCCTTGTATCACATAAGTTTCAGTTTATGCCCGTGTCGCCCACGCATTTGATTGTTCTCTTCATAAAAAAATCCATCGGTTAGCAGTGCGTGGGTGAACTTTCAGGGCAACTTTACTAGCCCTCCAGTCATTGCCGTTCTCACAAGCACTAAGCACCAGCTGGCTTGTCCCCTGTGGATAAGTTTTGCCTGGGGAACGACCAGACATACTGCTGCAAATACCCAACTGGACATTATAGAAGACAGTACGTCATGTAGCTCTTAGGCTTTCAGTTGACATTATGACGTTTTGGTAAACGCTGTCGGTCGTGTAACTAGGCACGTAAAGCATATGACCTGATCTACGCTGCCAACATACTACACCGGACATCCTCTTATATCTTACATTGCGCTACTGGACGTTAAGTGGATGTGAACTAGGAACTGTGCGGTGTCAATGAAACGATGCTTAGCTCCTCAGGTGTGTGTTACAGTTTGCCTGTTAAAATGTGTCATTTTGGTAATATTTCGTACTCTCTGATGTCACTGTCTTACACCGATGCATGTACAGTAAAATGAAAGGCGAATGCTTGATGAGTCATGTCCGCAACGTGACACAGGACCCACAAACAAGTATCCCGTCGTCGCGAGGTACTTTCGTATAACTCCACAACTAAGCTTGCATGGATGGAAGCCCAGCCGTGGGACAACATTTGGGAACATTTATGTACTGATCAAAGTTAGCTAAAATAAAGGCGCTGCATACTTCCTGTGAGACTTGAGTTGGTTCGTCAACCGACCTCGCCAGGAATACACGGAGGGTAGGCGTTGGTGTTTCCAGTGCTGGCTGAGAATCTGTACCTTCATTTCAGCAAGAATGGATCACGGCTTGTGAACTCTCCCGTGAGCAGTTCATCTCTTTCTCTCTGTTTCTGTACCTAACTGTGATTTCCAGTTGTGCTACCGAAATTTCCATTACAACACTCCTGGGGAAGGTCACCCGATGTGGTTGAAACGTAGAGTACTACAACGTGCTCGTAAGTTTTTGTTATCCTCAGTCTATTTACTAATAACGTGCTAAATACAACGCCAAAACTGTGACTTCATTCGTACTAAATTTGGTGCAGATATCTTACGCCTTATTTTCACTTATAGCTCGGTTGTTTTTTTGTGAGGTGTAGGCACCTTGTTATTAAATGTTTATATATATAGACGTATCTGTTTTTCCAGTAGTTAGGTCCCTTCCCGTCCCCATTTTTTCCTTCTCTTCCTATACAGGGTTTGCTTTTCTTCTTCTTAGCGGTTGTGTGGCAGTTAGGCATCAGTGTGAACCACTGATGTATTGCTGTCTGTGGTGATAATGATGATGATTGACGCCGTTGGCAGTCTTCACTATAACGTCCCTAAAAAATTAAACAAATGTCCAAAAGACGGTCTGTCTTTCCTTACACCGTTTCATGATGCTGGATCTGTTGGATGATTCTCTGTAGGTCCTGGTCCGTCATGAAATACTTCATTAAGGCGCCATTAATGTGTTAACGTACTTTGTAAATGCCATATCGATCCACGGAATCGAATACGCATCTGTGCTTAGTGGTGCGAAGCAGTGAAAACATAAGGAAGAGCTGTCTTGCTGAAAACTCCTAACTTTCATTCATAGCTTGGTTGTTCGCTTGCAAGGTGTAGGCACCGCGATGTTGAATCTTTGAGTGTAGACGTAGTTTAATAGTTATTTGCCCTCCCTTTCCTTTCTCTTATTTTTCTCATCTATGTCGCTTTTTTATTCATGGCTGTATGACAGTAAGCATCTGTGCGAATCGGTGACCCGTTGCTGACTGATGTTGGTCGTGTTAAAGGTGATCATGGTATGACAGGCATTGTTTGTCTGAGTTACCTCGTCTCAGAATTCGTTTAAGTATGAGATGCCGATATGTACGTTCTCATCGTGCTCTCTCTTAGAGGCTGCAATTATTCCACCACGGTCCAACGTCATTGTAAGTACTTATATACATCATTTTGCGCGCGGTTGCGCGTACATAAGCGTAGCGTCTTGGCTCACTAATCAACAGAATGACAACACAGTTCGCATAGCGGGCCGAAAAGGTCGGAAAAGCTGACGACAGTGAACATGAGTAAACGGGCATCACGTCGTTAACCAATTTGTGGGTTCAGAAATAACCAGAACGATGATTGTGTATATGATTTGTTGTATGATGGTTGCATCAGTTGACTTGCCTTACGAGGTGGCTAACATTCCGGGAAGGTCGTTAAAACGTTTAGTTCTGGTCATTCAGTTGTTATCCAGTAATTGCAACCACAATAACTAGAACCGTTGTGGCATAATAAGAAGTAGCGAGAATGGTGAGTCGGTCACTTGGTTCAAAACGGAGCCAGACAACTTTTGCGCGGTTGAAGTAGTATGTTAACATCAGTCCAGTTAACTCGTGTTAGTGACAAATTTTAGGGAGGCTACTAGGGTGTATAACTTAAGCGCTGTAATTGCCGTTATAATGATCAGAATCGTTGTGTGGTAATAAAAATCTCATTGGTAGGCCCTTGCGTAGGCGGATGTAATACCTGTTCATGATGCGAAAAGGAAAATCACAAAAAACTCAAGAAAGTGATTTCCTTATGCTATCTAAGCTTGTGTCCACGGTGTCCCGTCTATCTTCTGCGATCAGCTGTCTCATTTGGCTCTCTTTGGGAAACTGTCCTTATTTTTGCCGACGGATTTTCTCCGCTTGCATCAAAATACCGTAAACGTAGAAAAGACTCATAAGGTGAACGGTTATTCATTGGTTAAGTACATCTTAAGGTCTGTTGGAGGTGATCAAAATTGGTGTACATTCACACATCATTAGGTTAGAAAGCTGCCACAAAATCTGCCCTATCACAAGGAGATTAAGTGGATTGAAATCTTACTCCAAGAAACGTGCTGGTTATGTTGCCCTAGTCACTTGTTTTGTATCCTTTGATTCCCTATGGAGATAGCTGGAGTAGAAGCTTTATATCTACAGCCCATACCACTTTGAGGCTTTCGATAACTAATGTAAGATGACAGATATTATACTACGAGTGGTGATAGTTTATGAAGCCTCAGAGCTTTGACAAATGTTTTTCTTAAGTTACATGCTCGAGGGATTCAGATGGTCATAACTGGTCATCAGATAGATCACTCATTTCGACGTTGTCGGGATGAGGAAATCAACCTTCAACTCATGACAACCATGGAGCTTTGACCGTGTGGAACGAGTTGACTGATGCCGTGGTTGGGTGCTATTGACTTTGAAGGACTCCTTGTTTCATTTGATGAATTTTTATCAACCGCACGCTGAATTGTCTTCCTGTGGTCCCAACGTGCCTAGTGCAACAACGGAGGGGAAGCATACTTGCATGCACCCGAAGTGGCTTTCTGGAAAGAGAGTAGTGATCCTAATCAGCCTCGACTGTTTGTCCATGCTGTTCTAGGCAAGGCATTTCTGCACACATCATTGTGAACCACTGATTTATTGCTATCTATGATGATGACGATGAAGAAGCAGTCTGTAATCTGTGTTGCTTAATGTCTGAATGTTCCATGCTATAATACACCGTCTGTAATTGTAATAGTTGGTACGTTATACTCGTGTAGTCGTCTTTAAAAGGACACTGATGATTTATTGTGACTATTGTTATTGTTCTGTAGAAGGTAATTGTTGGGTTTCTTCGTTATATTTTTCCGTCACAGGTTTTATTCATCGACGAAGTCCACATGCTAGACATTGAGTGCTTCTCCTTTCTGAATCGTGCTCTTGAATCAGAAATGGCTCCAGTTCTTATTACAGCCACGAATCGTGGAATCACTAGGTTGGTTTCCTTGTCTTGAATTTCATGCTTTCTATATCTGCGTTAGTCAGTTTGCTTCATGGAGAAACCTGACGTTAACTGTTTTCGTGTACACACGTTGCTCAGTTTCGCCATCCAGTTTGTCATTCTTACCCTATACGTACGTATCACCATGAGACACGATGCCACCGGATGTTTATAGGCTTCATTGTAAGGGAGGTTTCTTTGATTTCTCTTTCTGCCTTTGCTCATCAGAAAATATGGTGTGTTGGATGACTGAAAAAAAGTGGACGTATTTTGGAAGTGGTTTATTCGCAGACAGCTTCCTTATCGCATGTCTTGCGATCTGTAATGGTGGGTTTGGCTCAAGTCTGTAGCTACTAGTGTACACCGGTCCCGTATCATTACAAACTTCAGCCAATTCCGTCGTACTCGCCTATTTTTTTAAATGTGTTCCAGTATGTGACATTCTTTAGCCACATAGAAGCTTTACTGTTATGAATCGCGTGGATTGACAATTGATGAAAAATTACTAACGCCTGGCATTCACTGTAACCCGGCCTAGCTACGACGGTTGCATTAACGATTTGCGTTATCACGGCCTATACGACGACGCACGTACTACCGCAAATGAAGAAGACAGGGAACCTTCGGCCAAGGGTATATTTGATCTCAACCAAACGTTTGCAAATACACTGGAAACTCCATCGTATTTATAATGTTCAAGCGGAGGCTCATACAGTGGTGGAGGCTCATAACGTGGGGAGGCTCATGCAGTGTTAGGAATAAAAAACATTTTTGGGTTAATTGTGGCATTATCCCAACATTTACTCATCCAATCACCAATCAATACTACATCCTTAAAAGCAATCCATTGAGCTCGCGATAGTTCCGTTGTAACGACGCTGACTATCAATCACATGGTTGCAAGTTCGATCCCAATTTTCAGTGGTCTATTTTCTTGAACGTTCTGATTACCTAGCCCTCTCATCATTGTAATATGTCGCGTGACATTAAACTCTGTGTGTAAAAGTTAAACACTTAACTTAAGCCTTCACTTCTATTTCGAAAGTTGAGGTTCGCTGATGACTCACTTTGTTTGTAGGGGATTTTACTGACAGAGATGAGTAGTAAATTAAAAAAGACCTATTGTTACTGAGCTCTGTAAGTTGATGATTATCCCAGACGTCACTGGTTTTTCCAATGGTTCATTTTTTAGATACTCGTAATAACCCTTTTCTTGCATGGAATGTTCCACTGGTTTATTCTAAGAGATTGAGTGTTATTCACTTATTATCGAGAGTCGCGCAAATGTCTTTTGCGTATCTAACAGTGAGCACCTAATGCGTATTATTTGCCTGACAGCTAACAACATCGTCTCATATTTGTGAACCCATTGTAAAACTCGATGATAATTCCGATGGCAACTGAAAAACTGTGTTGGCGGAATCTGGAATAAAGTAAAGTTAATCGATAAGGTTCTTTTTATCAGTCGTATGTATGCTGGTTGAATATCTATACCAACCACTGATATATTATTGCAGATAATTTTATGTATCACTAGTTGCATCTTTTTGGTCCAGTTACATTCTTTCAGCATATAGTAGTGGCATAACTAGCAATAAGTATTCTGTTGTGACCGCTATAGACGTTTAGCATGGGAAGTTGTTTATTGCACTAAATCTATTACAAGGTATATGAAAATATCGAACATCGAACGCGAACACTGTTTTGCATGGCTGACATGTTTCCGCATCCGTTCGACAGCAGTACATCGTCATTCTTCTTGGTGACACATTACATAGTGCATATACACGTTTCTGGTAGTTACTTCTGGTCCCCTGTCTTTCTGGCGTTGAGACCTGACCTTTGGTTCTCCCGCGTACGAGTCTTGCTATACTACTGACAAGCGGAGGTGCATATATATCAATTTCAGGGTAGACCAGTGATGACTGACTATATTTTCCTTGTTGATTCAGAGAGCCCTCTAATCGGTTTCCATTCATTTATTCATCGGCTTGGTTAAAAAATATTTCACCTCACTCCGCCGTCTATCCCGACACGATTGTGAAGTATCCCAGAATAAACGGGGGAACAGAGGTGGAAAGGTAATTCAGCTAAGTTGAATACCTAGAAACTAAGTGGATGCCTGCGCTCAACGATGTCTTACAGTTGAAGTGGCGTCGGAGCCCCGTGAACGTTGCTCATTTCCCCACAATCAGTCACGATGTGCTTCAAACGACAGAATAACTTGTTAGCCGGAATTACGGTGACTGGTGAATGCTATGAGAAGGTTATGGATGTCAGATAAATGGTCACTGTAGAGTAGGACATTGTTGTGTACGGTTAACGAAACTGAGCTAAATCGGTCGATTCTGGCAAGTAGCCTTTATATCGGAAAGTTAGCTGTAGACGAGCCATTAACCGTGGTATTGAGACAATACTCTACAAGAGAAGTGGAATCCTTGGGTATGCAAGTCGAGTTTAGGCCTCAGCAGAACAGTAGTGTTCACTCATGAAGTGGAGGCAGTCTACAAAAATCTAAGGTTCATCAATACTGCGACAGCTCTGAGAGTCAAACTTGTCGGTCTGGCGGCGCCCCTATAAATATATGGGTTTATTACCTGTCACTTCCTTTGGGGTTTTATTTGAGTTGTTACCTCTCTTGCTAGACCACAAGAAGGCCTCTCTAAAGTGCCCCCTGGGACGAACAACTCAATAATGGACGAGTATTGGCCCAAATAGATGACTTTGTAGAGTCAAGATAAGACCCTCCGGACAATGATGCGCGCTCTGATAAGCAGCAAAAAATCCAAACGAACGCCAATATCAGACAGCCCACCTACTGATGCAAACGGGTTGGGCCCAACAGTGCTGATGTGCTAACGTGGCTATGTGATTTTGGAAGATTACAAATTAACCGCAAGCTGTTTACCATAAAACGATGCATGCCCGATGCATCAGAACGTACAGTTTGATGAAACAAAGAGCGTTTCACCTGGCAGTGAAAAGTAATGTGATGACATACCTGCAGTCCTGTTGCTGGAGATGGTAGCCGGCGAACTCGGAAGTCACAACGATATGCTTTCTGGACTTATAGTTGTAAACATTGAAGTATAAATCTCCAATGCAGTAACTAAACTGAATAATTGGTTACTGGAGGCTGAATGACCAATCGACATCTGAGGCCATCGCAGGTACACGCACGTGGGTAACCAGCAGCCCAACGGCTTGACAAGGTCATGATGTCCAACTCCAGAGAAAGTATAATGTGTAAGCATCATCGAGATATAGATGTCTGTGACCCAGACTTTAGGATGTCATCGCCTAAATGAGAAGGTCCGCACATGCTATTGTTGTAGCGGGGTCGGGGATATACGAGAGCACTGTAGTGAATTAGTTGGGTACGATGTGTTTGAAGGACGAACCATATCAGATGTACCTATTAATTAGCCACCCTCTCCCAGTCAGATGAAATTCCTTAAAAGAGAGTAATACCGTCTCAAGAAGAAAGGATGTATACCATCTACTAGTGCTGGGAAAATGCCGACGATTTTGAGCTTCCGAAAGACGGGCAGTACATAGTGGTAATTGGAAACAAATTTGCTGCTTGAAGTGAAACGTTTCTGTAAGAAAACCAGCACCACGTGACTTAGGTCGGTACCGGGACAGTCAGTCGTGCTGACTAGTGTGTGTTCTTGAAGTGGTATATTTTTACATACGTTGTAATTTATGTCTTATGTTAAACAACTTCTGAGGCCAACCGTGTAGTATAGACACACCAATATGACTGAGTTGTTATTGTGCCAATGTTGGCTTTTATATATTTAGTCTCATCTCACTTCAGATTTGTCAGTGTCTTCACTTCAGTATCTTCAACCTTCTTAGTAACGTTTTCTTCTAGGATATTCCACGTCACTGTTGAAGTGAGCGGCGGCCCGAGCCACAGCACCTTTTGGTCAGGCTCATGGTTGTTATGATGATGATGGTCACTTTCGGTTGATCACGGAGCCTTCACGCCTGTGTAGTTAGTCGTACTGTTGATTGTTTTCCCACATATGATGGTGATAATTTTTGTTCACGCTAAGGTCTTCCTGTAGGGATGAGCTTGTTTTGTGTTACGGTATAACTTTCTCATCGTTGGCTTTTGTTTCATTCGCTCGAATGTAGAATTCGCGGCACAAACTATCGCAGTCCACATGGCATCCCGATTGATCTCTTAGATCGCCTCCTCATAATCTCTACAAGCAGCTACACCGATAAGGAAGTACAGGCCATTCTGAAAATCCGTTGTGAAGAAGAAGACGTGGATATTTCAGAAGATGCACTTATTGTTTTAACGCGTATTGGTATGCAAACTTCTTTACGATACGCCATTCAACTGATCACCACAGCGAGTTTGGTTTGTCGCAAACGCAAAGTACGTTTTCTTTTAATTGTGCATTTCAAAACTCTCTTTTGAATTAACTGGTCTAAATATTTTCCTCCATTAATTCAAATAACTGTCGATTCATATGTGGATGTTTCTGAGGCACTTTTCTGTTTGGTAACGACGGATTGTGCTGTTTGGAGAACTTCATTCAACTGTTTCTTTCGTAATGCTCGTTCATAGTGCTCGTAATGTTCATATCTATCGTGAGGCCTATGTTGTTTAAATGTCTCTGATAAAATGCCAACAGCTATCAGGAAAGTTTTTCCTCTAATTGAGGATGCATCCCATGGTAGTAGTGTTGTGGATATTGGCTCAACCTTTCCTCGTTTCTCTCTCAGGGTTTGGAAGTCAGTAAGGAGGATGTGCGCAAGGTCTATTCCTTATTCATGGACGAAGCGAGATCCACACTATTCCTCAAAGAATATCAGCAAGAATTCATGTTTAACGAAATTTCTGCGGAAGCGAAAGCATCTATGTCAGGTGAGTTTCGTGAAATCGGATTGCACCCTGCCCTTGATGTTGAGTCTCATGCAAACGTCTGCACTTCGTTGGTCTACTGGGGATTGGGTGAAACACCGAAATTGATATGGGATTGTATCCGCTTTTCTGTGCTGACTGATTTCTATTCGGTTCTAAGCTGTGATGAAATTTACAATCCAGCTGCCTTCATTATCTCGTTTATGCCTTTTTAAGGCTAGAGTGGTATTCTTACGATATGCTCCAAAAACCATGTATTAAGAGCTATGCACTTTGGTATGTACGATCGTCAAGCAGAGTAACGGCGCCAAATCACAGTCCGTTCGGTTGATCTGCTAGTCAGTGATAGTGGTTGGTTGACCTTTTCTACATTGGACGTACATACATAGGACAGCTTCGTCTCAACTTATAAATTTGATTGTTCAGCCTGTTTAACAAGCACAGTTCGTTATTTCAGAACGACTTGTTAACAAACAGTACACTTGTTTGTCGGTAACGTTTCGCTACTAGCATGAACTTTTTCAGTCCGGGTGAACGAGTTACATATTTTGAAGTAGTTGAGACAATATAGACGTGGGTAGCCTGATACATCTGACAGCAAGAAGAAATCGGTGAACTGTGCAAAGACGCCAGTTATATGCTTGAATGTTTGATTTTAATAGATCAGAGTACTTGATAAATATCGTTCTTCGTATTTGTTGACCTTGAATTCCTTCCCTGTTGAATGTGGATTACTGGTTGGCCGTGTACCTGTCTCACTCGTCACTTACGTTCTGTTTTACCCGTATGTTTATTCCCTGTCTGTTCGTTTCCTTCCAGGTGATTCTCGGGATATGGATTGAAAGTTGTGGTTATCAGCCTGTTTAAGCTGCATTGCAGCTTGTGTTTCTACCATTTGATTAAAGTTCCTGATCTATTTTACGCCTTCATTTTCTGTTTCTTTTGCTGACTCACCAATCCATCTGTTTGTTCAGTTAAGTAGCACCTATGAGACTAAAGTGGAAAAAGGTAGATCGGGGTGTTAGTTTCCTATCACTAAGAGTTTATCATCATCATCGCGAAGTCTGTGAGTTTGACTAGGGGGTACTGTGGCTCGAGCAGGCTATTGTGCTCTGAAAAGGTGACCTAGACAACGCGTTCGTGCTGGGTACCTCCGTCGAAATCTGACTGCTATTTAGTCCTGACTTTGCTCATTCCCGCGCTCGCGGACAACCATTCCTAGGGTCGTGTTTGATCTCCACGCTTCTGACGTGCATCCTTTAATGTATACTCTAGCTCTCACATGAAAATTCAATGTAACTGCTACTCCATCCGTCTTGTCCGTGGCGGGCTGTCAGTGGGGAAGGCGGAACTGTCAATCGGCTGTTTTGGTTCGGCATGCCATGCAGTCTCCGAAGTGTTCACCTATAAGTCAATCCAGATGACGTGATGAGTTTTGCGCCACCTTGATACTGGTGGTGTGAAACGTAAACATGGAAACGGTTCCACTTCTCAGGTTAACCACTGAGTGGATTATCTGGGTATCTGTGGTCTCCTCCGAGTAGTTTGTTAGAGTAAAGGAGTCCTTATTGTGTAGTCTGCGGTTTCAAGAGACGAAATATTCTATTTCACAACTGAACACAGGTACTGCAATAGCATTGTTACCCTCAAAAGGAAATTTTTATCCTGCCTCGTTTACGCTTGCTATCAGGATTTACTCTTCCACCTGCTTTCTGTCGTCTGCACGTGGTTGGACGGATTCGCAAATCTGTGCCGAACTGCTGGTTAAGGTCTGAGTTACTTGACCCAGCATTAGCGATGCTTATGTAAAAGTGTCTTTACAAATAAGGCTGATCAAGATGGCTGGTTGCAAACATGTTAGGGCGTTCATATCCTAACGTCCAAAAACCGCCTCCGTCCTTGAGAAAAAAGACGATTGACTTTGTCCTAGTTGGCGGACCTGCTCAGAGCGACCGAGAGTTGACCTTGGCTAATTTTTACCCGTCTGACCTTTTAGTCCGCTATGCCTATCAGTGACCTTAACTATTTTTCCGGCAACTTTCCTTCTTTTTGGCCACTGCGCATCATATAAGTACTTTGTATTTGTCGCCTTTTGCTCGCACACGTTTTAGGGCGGAACAAAGCTGCTTTTGTTGTACGCGTCTTTTGGTTTGCTTTGGGAGCGAATACGGGGACAGTCGCAGTACTTGTCGGGACCGAGATTTGCGCGTCACTTTTTACTGGGACGAGAATCCGAATTCTGCCAAGCGGATTACGGTAGCAAGGACGAACCAGCGTACCATTTAGGAGGGTTTACAACAAAACGAAATTTTACGACCACATAATGTGACCGCTGAGGTATGAGGTTATAATGTTTATTTAAGTTGTTCTTCACATGTATCTACGTTCAACAACATGCATTGAATGGCTTCAATAGACATGCAATCAGGAGGTTAGAAGACGACTTTAGGCTACGGGCGTTTATAAAGTTTGCACACCTACGTCCTCAACACGCATTGATTCAGATAGTTAGGTCATATGTTGAGAGGAATAACCCATCATTTACTACGCTCTGCACTCTTAGCAAAGCCCACTGACCGAAGATAAGAGGAGCCAGTCAACCTCTGGGCCAAGGGAAATGAAACCAGCCGTTTATACTTTATGGACTGTAGATCGTTTCCGCCTTCTGGTTCGGAGCCATTGATCTCACAGTAGGCTAAAACAAAATGACTTCCTCTTTTTCAGCTAGTTTGAAGACAAGATTTAGTTTTCTGATTCGTCCATGTTGGAACTAAACAGACGTAGCCGTAATCTGTACACATGCTGTAACTGACCAAGAAAATCGGTTTCATTACGGTTTAGCGGAAACTGTTATCTCCAGTCCTCTTATGGAAGTATAAAAATGCAACTTAAAAATAAGCTAAGTGAGATCAAACGGCCGTCGGTCACTGCAGATGAGCAAGCGAGATTATCAATAAATTTTTGTCCATTATTAATACAAATGTTTCGCACTACTTTAGATCTCGATCAAGGCTTGGCCTTGGTTTTGATTTCGCGGGGATCCACTCAACGTTCATATGCGTCTAAATTTATGATTTGCCGATTGAAAAGAAAAGAATCTGGTAGATATTTTCAGTTTCAGAAGCCTAACGATTGGAAGACTGCAAAAAGTTGAGAAACTGAACGGTAGAATAACTTAACCTTAGCCTATCAAGCATACAACATGCGTACTTCAGCATACGACAACTAACAGCAGGTGAGAAGTCGAACAATGATTCTGGTGACCAAGCTATTTAAAAACGTCTCTGTGCTGTGGATGTATGCATCAGAACTGTTTGAACTTACCTACTGATGACGGTGTTGCGGTAGACCCTGCTAGGTTTTCTCAGCTTGTACGCACTCGAACGCCGACGGAATGCTTTCTGTAAATCAGAAGACCCTATTGATATCGTGCTTTTTGTGAGTTTCCTCTGACGCGACGGTTTGGGCTAATTCAGAGCATGCTTCTTAACTGGTGACGAGGTTGATGGGAGATCCTATATACTAAGAATAGGTCTACCTTAACATGCCGACACTATGTTGGGAATTGTTGCGGTTTACGCAGCCTATCTCGACAAAGTAAATGAGGTTTATAACTCCTTGTTTTACCCTCAACAAGAACTGTCTTTCACGAATTCAAGACGACAAGTTCGAATATTTAGCCCAGCTTAGAGGTGCACCACTGAACTGAACACAATTGTAAAACAATCCGAGTGAATAGATCCAAACAGTTTATTGAGTAGGATAAGCACCAAAGTTGCCTTCCTAACCACTGATACGCAGTTGGGTGACATGCTAAGATCATTTGAAACAATCACTTGTGGGTTCCGTTCACGGATAATTTTGACCTGTTTTTCATTGCTAAGACTGTATCCAGTGTAGTCAGAATGACGAGGATGCGTAGCCCTACATTTGGTTGCGTTAAACAAAAACCCATTATCTGTTGCCCATCAGCGCGAGACGTTCAAATCATTGCACTGTATTGTGGTGTTGTCAGCATGTACTGTTATCAGGCAACTGAAATACTGTGTGGTTTTTTATCATAAATAGAATTATTTTCAGAGGCTTCTATATAGTACATTGTAATACACCGGTGATCTCACGGAATCAAACAGAAAATGTACCATTGACTTAGATGTTAAAGAGATGATCTTGAAAGGAACCCACGGGCCAAAGGGTGTTGTATAAAATACAGCTCTATTTACGTGTAGAATAGTGCGAACGTTCAGGGACAAAAGAGCAGGTCTCAACACCAAGAAGACGAGGGAGAAGAAGAGATTATGGGAACAATGTGTACGCAACATGGGGGAAGTGTCACCAAGGCGAATGATAATGTACTGTTGCCCAATGTGTGTGGATACGTATCAACCATGCAGATGAGTGTACGCGTTCGTTGTCCTATGTTTTCACCTAATCTGTGCAGGGTTCCATGCAATAAACAACCTCACAGCCCAAGCGTCTATGATCACAACAGGAACTTTACCAGGGTTACTGAGCTTCATGTACAATGCCAAATGATCTGCTCGGTAGAAGTCTTATTGCAGATTCAAGACCAACATCAGTTGCTTTTGTCTGTCCTTCCGGAAACGTAAATCAATTGATGGTGCACGGGAATCTCTTTACTGGCCCTTGGCGATTGTCAGGCGACAGTGGAAACTAGATTAAAGGCTACCGTTGATGGTCATTAGTCGAGCTGTCCATAATCTTTGATCCGGTCGACAATAACACGATCGGTCTGTACTTTGTTGACGCATTGGGATCACCTCATCTAAGGATGTATAGAAGTACTTTAAAGGGTGTCCTTTCGAGACGATTGAAAAGTCTGGAAGTTACTCAAAGGTAGTTGGTATTAGAATTCTGTGTATGATAACTGTATTGTCTGCTACGATGATGAGCTATAACAAGGGGAAAACTCGGGCCATGTTGAGTCAACCTATCTAAATGCGGGTGGTGCTTACGTGATGTATAAAATGTGCGGATTAAATCGGGGCTCCATGTCACACGAAGCGTGCTCAAGGGAGACGGTTACCAAACATTGAAAATGGCTGATTGGAACGAATTCGAATTATTTTTAGCACAAGGCGGACGCGTTTGACACAGGTTGCTAAAACGGTCGAATAAAGCTTGATGACTGATCGAAGAGCTATCACGGAACTAAATTGAAGCGGGTAGTTTCACCTGTTCATGTTGCATGTTATTTTAAATATTGGACTACCCAGCAAAGTCACCAAGAACAACAACATCTATAAACGAAACAATGCGAATGCACCACTCTGACTGACCATATCAAGTGCATGTGAGTCAGTATGTTTGTTAACTGAAACCCCAACGTAACTGCTGATGATGGCCGTTTTTGTAAGTTCATCATCATAAACAGCAATACATCAGTTGTTCACACTGATATCTGGTTACGGTGAAGAGAAGTCTTGTGTTCAGTCTGGAATGAGGATCGCGTTGAACCATATGGCCAAATAAACTCTACTCGATTAGATCTTAGTGAATTTTCATATGTGCACTGTCAGATTCATTGCTCCTGTCAAAGTTTGCCGACACGGGCCAAAATGGCATTGTTTGTCATATATGCACAGACCTCGGTAAAATGTAGTATAAAAATTGTTAAGTCTGCTTTCTGTTGTGTATTTCTTCATTTGCTGAGGCAAACTCAAGACGCTGAAAATAGGGCAATAGATCTCATAGAGACTGTTTTTTGAAACTCAAACATGGACACACGTTGACTGTACAGCCATCTGCCACCTGTCGCATCACTTTAAAGACTGTCTTCATTATTGTGTAACTGATTGTTTCGAACCTTGTCATTGTTTCTGTCGCCATCGTCTCATCATTTGTTCAGAGATCGTTTATGCACCATTGTGGAATGGTCATTTGGGAATTGAGTGATGAGAGTATACGGAACACCTACAAAACGGAACTGATGGTCAAGCTGTCCAGGTCAGCCCTGGCCTGACCTAAACGATCATTGGATAGAACACACATCGGCCATATGAACCTGGTTCGAGGAGACATATTTCAGAGAAACACCGTAGGCCTGACAACTGAATTTCTGCCCATTTAAACAGAGCTTATAGATGAACGTCGATTGACTCTCTTTCCGTCGAATTCGATAAGGCTCGCCGTGAACGGAAACGCAAACTTACATAAAGTCTGTGTAAAGACTATTGGGATTACTTGTTCGTGCTAGCTAGAAGAAGCCGGAAAATACACTAGAGAACAATCGGGTGCCGTTTCTCTTACCTGCATTGACTTGCGTTGGCCGCCATCCAGGAGTTAGTGAGGCAATGTGTGTAAAAGAAGGCCAGCGAATTTTCAGCATGCCACAGAGGCTTGACAGGAAAGGACAGAGTTATGTGAGCAGCAATACAACCTATTTTAACTAGCTCATTTAGATGTGTACAATTGGAATAGTATGGTTATCATACTCCCTATGATCTTCGTTAAATTATCGGAGTTGATGGTATGAGATTGCTGTCTGAACTGACCAAAACCCTTCATCCCGAATGGGGAGACTGAATGAATGATATCATTTGTGTCTATCAGGCGCTATTTCCATTGACAATCAAATTGTCAGAGCCTTACATGGCAGCCACGGAGGCAGTAGTCTGGTCTCTACCAAATATGTGATTCGTGCGAGTCTCGTAACGCGACAGGTACCGAAACACATGCAGAACCACATACGCGAAGAACGAACAGGTTTCTACTTGGTAACGACTATATGAACTACATCTCCACTGCACTACAGGCACTAGACCATCGTCTCTCTTTTCTCAGTTGCGGTAATTTTAGACAGAGAGTCCGCCTTAGATTCGATTGCCCGGCATGCTTACTGGATGTGGTTCTATCGTTGTGGCATGTTGATGAAATAAGTCAGTCTGTCGAAACCAGTTTATGAGCAACCTGAGTGAGAGTGCATACTTGTTACCAATCCTTTCAAACGTTCTTTAATTCTAGTCACGTTCAACAAGGTTATCCGATCTTCCTTCTATTTAACTACGTTATGAATGTTATTCTGGATGGAATACTCAGTGGTCCCGAGAGGATTGGAGTATAGTCTCTAACGGGTAGTGACCTAGCAGACGTTAAGTGTATGAATGACCTTGCTTCGCTTGCGGAATACATGCAGTTCAAGTTGAACCTTCTCACTGATAAGGTTGATTTGTGTGTCCGTGTCTTCAAGGCACAATGTTGTTGCAGAATCGGATTGGCGTTGACCCTACTTTTATTGCTAAGGGTAGATAGTTTGAGGCTGTTGACTGCTTGACCTACCTGGATACTTTCATTTCATCAGCTTGTAATGTTGCTGATGAGGTGTTCGTGATGAAAGTGAATGCGCGTGACAAATTTACAAATCTTCGTTATTTGTTTTATTTCAAAGATGTCCCACTATCTATCACAGAGAAAGTTTACGATACACATGCCTCTTCACGCTTGCGCCACAGGTTGTGGTCCTAGTCTGTTCGTATGAAAGATTCACATGGGCCCAGTTGTTCCCGCCAGCTAGCTTGTATCAGTTAAATTGCCTGTGTCTGTCAGTGTTTGTTTGAACTATCTTCAATTTTGCGACCGGAGCAACGAAAATTTGCAGTCTACACTGGTTAAGTCACATACTCCGTACGCTTACGGAACACCAGATGCATTGCAAGTTGTCCACTTTATCTGCTGATAACTGGAGGAAATTGGCTGGCAGAGCCAGGTGATGATACGACATTGAGCTACGAAAATCTTTAATGCTCGGTTGAAGGGGTATAACCTGCCGACTGGGGTGTGCTTGGCCAATCATGCCATCGGGTGGAAACACTTTCGGATATGACAGTTTGTCACTGACGAATCACTATCCCTTAGATTTGAATTCTAATCTTTTGAGTCATGACTTTCGCCCTGTGAAATTTTGACTTGTCTAAAATTAGTTACATGTTCATGTGTGATCAGAATGTAAAAAATGTTGCTCCGGAGATCACCACATGATTTACGTCTTCTCATTGTTTTATTGAGGTTCATTGAGGGAGCAAATGGTCTCAAATCCTTTAGGTTATTGTTTGTGAATTCCCACCATTTTGTGTGCTTATTTTTTTATTTGTTTATTTCACACATTTGTGTTTGTTTGCTATTGTCATTCAGTAGACGCGTGAGTTTGGTAAAACCACATGAACATCAGGTTTTTGAACTGGAAATCGAATTTCACGAACAGAGTGGCGTAAAATCTGAGACTGATTCTTCTTGTCGCTCCTTCCTAAAATTTGTT
The DNA here is from genome assembly GCA_013368495.1 of Paragonimus heterotremus. Lineage (NCBI taxonomy): Eukaryota > Metazoa > Platyhelminthes > Trematoda > Plagiorchiida > Troglotrematidae > Paragonimus > Paragonimus heterotremus. The sequence continues at coordinate 18,355 of LUCH01017968.1, forward strand.
TGGGCAGTTGACTATCGTTCTAATTGCATTACTGCCTGAATTATAGATTCTGGCTGAATCTACGAACACAATCTGAGTGTTATCTTGAAACACTTGATAAGGTTTATTTCGTATGGGACTGGAAACCTACGCCTACCTTAATATTCTTTTTTTTCATGTCGCAGTTTAACGACACTGTTATCGGTGACAAAAGCTATTGCACAAGCCCACAATAATATCTGGAAAACACTGTACTACTTATGAGTAAGCGAAATATTATGCAATCTGACGTGATAGGTGCGCAAAAGCAGCGAGTGGTTCGTTAGTTAACTGATTTTCACCAAGTGAACTACACAGCCTACGTTGCCACAGGGAAGAAAGTCCGCTGAAGATTTCCGTTTCCTTGTTAGGTTAACCTTGCCTCAAAAACTGAATAGGAATCACCAAGTTCGCTATTTCAGGACGATGAACAAAACTATTGTGGATTACTAACTTACTGAGGGTGATTGCTTGAATTCAACGATGAGCGCTAGTACGTAAAGTCAAGTATTGAGTTAGGTCTTCATACGATTAAACGATCTACATGAGGTAGAGTATACACTTACTGTGCTGACAAGGATACATGGGGTTGGGTACAACGAAACTTCCGTAGCTTAATGAGTGGGGCTCGTACTGAAGAGAAGGAAGATAAGTAACCTAGTTCTCTGTTTCGAGTTTTAAGAAAAGTAACCAATCAAAACCATGTCTATAAAGAAAGTAGTCAGATGCATAAGCGTGTACCAGGATGTTGTTCTACTCGCGAACGACTATTCTTATTCAACCGATACCCTAGCAGATACACCCTTTAGTTCGTAACGTGAAGATTATCAGGCCGAAATTCGCCCAGATATTCTCAAGCTAATGGGTTTAATGAGAACGAAACCAGTCGAGAACTGTTTGATTAAAAGTGAGTATTGCATACAATATTGAGGCAAATTGAAAAAAGGAGCAGTAAATTTTATTTGGTGGAACTGGTTTGCGTATCGGTTGTTGACGTCTTAGCGATTCAAACAAGCTAAGCCATCAAGTGTACTGTCTACTGGAAGTCATCATCAGTAAGGATGCTATACCCACTTTTTGATTAGGCTGTAACGAACTGTCTAACCCATTGCGATCAGTCGGGCACACCTGAGAGAGTGGCTTTGTTTATCTGCTCCAGATGGCTCACAGTATGTCAGTGGATCTTTTGGATGTAAAGCACCTTTCCCCTGAATAAATTTTAATAGAAAATTGGCATGATTTGGTGACAGCTAAATTTTTCGATAGGGCAACTTGTCCTGGACTAAATGAACCGATATCTGACGCAACTACATTCCCACACGCATACAGCAACCGGCATCAGCGTCCAGGCATACATAATTTTCACGCAACTACCAATTTCTGGTTACTGCGTTATATTAATGAAGCTGCTCCGAGTGATTGGTGTCTAACCCTGTGGGTTCAGAAAGACTCGGTTGTTGGCTTATCCACTGGTGGGGACTGATTAATGAAGCACATGCTTGCATATCGCCGTTCGATCTCCGATATCATCTTTTATTTTCCGCTTTGTAATCTCCTGTTTTCTAGTACGCATTTGTTAATACGAAGGTAAATTCGTCCGGTCATGTGTATTAACTTTTTAATTACTCTTACCAGATCTCACAATGTTTCCGTGATACTTTTGTAAACAGTTTTCGATCAATAAATCATGAAAATATCACTCAACAATTTCAATGTTGTCCACAGCTTAGGGTTGTCTACAACCTGACGAAGAGTCCCAATGGTGGGGCCATCGACTTAACTACCGCGTCTCCTCCTGAGGCGGTCGGGCAGTCTGAATACTGCTCGAAAACGAATGTAGTTAAGCGTTTGATAATTGAGTGACGCCTTATATGAGGTCACCGGTGATGTGGTCAACGCAGTTGTCTCATAAACGCGTGATCAGAGCTCAACTCCCGACCGTGGCACATATATACATATAAAGGACACACTGAACGATTTATTGTGACGTTTCAGATCCACATTAGGATCCGTTATCAAACAAATGTGTTGGAATGAGATTGTTCTGCCGCTCACCGTGTTCGCCTCTCCATTTGTCTTCGCTCTTTGTTCGTTTCATTGTCAACGATGCTGAGTAGTGGCTGTCTATATCTACGTGTCGACTGAACGAATTGCGCGAATAGAGAGCCCCCAGTACAAGCCGCTCCCCTTTCATCTTTGCTCGTGCGACCACTTTCGCATGACCTATGTTGATCTCGTGGCTTGTGTCCGCGCCGTGGTGCCACAGTTGTAATCTAGGGTCGGCTCGTTGCATCGCTAGTTTGTGTCCGTGCACGCGTGTGCGAAGCTGTTTGCCTGTCTCTCCCACATACTGTTGGTCACACCCCAGACATGGAATCGCGTAG
>LUCH01017969.1:0-20709 GCA_013368495.1 Paragonimus heterotremus
GCTTGGCACTACGAACTTTTATTCAGTGGATATGACAGACGTTAGTTGGAGGGTCGGAACGTTCTGCTACTTGCCAGGCCATGCCAGATTTGTAAGTTTCGTCATGCCAATCTGGTTGAATTGAAAATGAGTTTCCAGTGGATAACGAGATTGTCATCATTGATAAGAGCACATGAATACTCCGATACGGTAACACTGCTGTACTTTGCTCCTTTGTAGAGAACAAGCGGACTGTGTTGAGCCGAATAAATGTATGCGCTTTGCGTCTCCAGAATGTAAACTTTTATCAGTGGATTGGATTAACACTGGTCCCTTTTGGGTTGTTCCATACAGACCATTGTGGTCTGTCGACCACTTCACCTACCTGGGTAGTATAATCTCGTCAACTTATGACACTGTCGACGGTCTCTACGAATTTATTGAAAGCATATAGTGCATTCGCCAACCTTCGTCACCTGTTGTATCACCAATGCGTCAATTTTTTCACTAAAAGCGATGGTTTAAATGCATGTACCCTATGTTTTGCTCTGTTGATCGGTAATATGAATGGTTCATGCGGAAGATGTACCTTGACTCTGAGTGTTCAATCGCTGTTGTATTCGTCAGTTCAGTTGTATCAAATAGGCTGACTGTGTGTGCAACGTGTTTGGGAAATGCGTAGAATCACATCCTCGATAACCGAAGTAATGAAGACTTACAGTCTTCGCTGATTGGGTCACGAACTCCGCGTGTTGACGGAGCGTCTGTCGCCCTATGCATTGTTCAGTGTGACTGCTGATGAGTGGAAAAAATTACAGGGTGACTGTGCGTTGAAGTGGCCACAGGTTATGAACACTTGAATCATATCACCAAACGAGTTTGCTGGGTTCTATCTGCTCGGTTGGAGAGTTCGACGCTGTTCCTACCGCTGGTTTGACCCGTTCACAGATATAACAGTTTATGACATTCAGTGGTGAACACGTATTCGCAAGTTCTGAGTTTCTGCCGTCTTATCATTCTCATTATTGCTCCTCATATAATTAATTATATTTATTTGCTATTGTTTTACTTGGTGGACACATCAGGACCAACAACAGTTTATTCCCCGGTATCCACGGCTACGGCCCAAAAACTGACAGCGATGATAGTAATTCTCGGCATAAGTTACCGACGGTGTCCCTCTTAGCCCATTGATCTATCACGTTACGTGAATCGTCATAGTGTGTCTAAAGCCAGTCTCTTCGTGACTCCATGGGCTGGGTAGGTTTAGCAACGACTCCCTGTCATGTTTCGGTAAGGTCTTCTGAAGCGGACAATGTGTTTCACCTCTCACTTTTGTTAGAGTGGTGGATGTGCAGAGGAAGAAGTACATGCAGTAGTTAGGCTTAAGCCCTGTCTTCGTACTGCTTGTTTTCTCGACCGGTTTTGTCCTCCATGTTTTTGTGTAATTGCGGGACCTTCTTTATTGTGCCACATAAATGAAGCTTGGTAGTGATAGTCGCAACACAAATTCCGCGATACTGTCACTTTCAACTTGTTTGTGAGGTGTTGGTACCCCTGATGTTGCTGGTTCGCGTTCAAACTTAAAAGCGTCGTTTGAAGCTGGGTCCTCTGTTTTTACTTATTGTTATATATACATCATTGGTGATGATGACATTCCCTTTATGGTTATAGATAGTGGGCTCGAATGGGAGGTACCATTGTGCATAATCGATTTCGGATATCATGTAGTTAATTTACGGTGAATGAAGATTGTCGCATTTCATCTTAACTGACACTCAATATTGAAATTGATTCTTTATCTTTTTAGCATTCTTTGTTGAACCTACATGACGTACTCGCTTTTGCGTATACGTTCTGAATTATTCTCACCATTCTCGAATGGTGTCCCATTTCCTACTGAACGATGCACGAAAGAAGCTCGAACCCACTGATTCTCGATATGAAAATTGGGTTGTACCTTCCCCAAAACTGCATAGATTTGACTCATCAGGTCACGCTGTCCAGATTCCACCCGGATTGCATTTGTCCACTCGTCGTGGCCCCGAAGTCGAGTTGTACGATGTGGCTGGGGCACATTTGTTGTCGTCTACTTTCGAACCGTCCAACGCATTCGTCTCATCTGTGAATGCTTCTCATCAGGTCAAACGAAACCAGCTGTTTGGTTCTTGCTGGACTACACCAAAACAGTCAAAACGTTTTCCTCGAGTTGCACAGATCTGTGAAACACCTGTCGTGTTTGTCAATAAAGGTATATATCCACCTTCCACAGTGCCTTCGGAGTTCAGCCTAGGCCGTTTGCCAACTAAGACGTCCCAAACTAACGGTTGTGCAGTTCCGATGGAACGATTATCATTTTGCCGTTGCACGGATTGCAAGCATCAATCACATTCTGGATGTGCCTTATGTTTGTCATGCACTCCTTCAAATCCGGGTTGCCACAATTCGTGTGATGAGCTAATTAACCATTTTTCTTGTGAACTACTCAAGCACTACAAGCATCGGTTCACATTAGCTTACCGTCGCTTAGAAACCATGGTGTTTCTTATCCTCCTCCTGATTTTTTGTGCTATGCAATTTTCTCTCTCACTTGCTTACGTTGTTAAGTACGGCAGTTATAAGCAGTATGAACCAAAGACTAAACTTCCACACCTATCAGCTGCGGAATTGAGTCAATTGTGTGTCATCTGTATGGTTCTGTTTCTCTCCATTTGTGGTATATTTTGTTTGAATTGGGATCGCACTACGTCAAGGAAACAGACCACTGACCTATCCGATTCACCTGTGGTAGAATCACAAACCGACGTCGAACGACATATGGCCAATCTGCTGGCTGCCGAGCGTTTTCGGCGACGGCTGCAGTGTGTTCAAGTATTGAGCTATCTTAGTTGCCTTCTACTCTCCGTCGTTGTGCTTCCCTGGCTGCCATTGTATCAGTTGTTGTCGGCCAACTCTCACATGTTGGCCTATAATTGTATCGGAACGAAAGGTGGACTTCCGCCTACAAGTAAGCGTGTTCTTTGGTATACATGCGTACAAATTCGGTGAACCACGATTGATTGTTGGAAGTCTGAAGTGCTTCCCATCACTGTTTATTTTGTTATTGCAGTTAGAAGCGTGTAACAGTACATAAGCCATCAACACGAAGGTACATCACAGGTCACTGATATGAACTTGTTACAAAATCGATCTAATGGACAAGTCTTCGCACTTCTATTCTCCACAACAGCTGTAGATGCGTTTTCCGTTAACCTTATGGTCCCACTCATTGTCACAGTAGACGCCAGCCTGTTATATGTTTCACAACATACATACCACTAGTTCAGTAGTTTGATACCGAGTTGAACGACGACCTAACCGGAAGAGTTTTATTGATGGACACAAATTGTGCCAGTTAAATCTGACCCTACTGACTGTTTTTAACCCCTTCACCAAGTGATTACAAGCCTGAAGGTAAATATTCTGCAGAAAGAAGCAGTGGACAGTTGGTTGTTCGCTGCAAAATCAACGGAGTAGCGAGGGGCTAAATAACTTGTCGTATGGTTGGTAATTAGTACGGTTTACTCAGCCATGGAAAAGAAAAGGCTGCGATAAGAACGGGATATATTTTTCAAGGGTTGGGCGATGTGTGTTTTAGCAAAATAGCACCGTAAGTACAAATTACGGAAAGTGTGAAACCATTTGACATAGTGAAAAGAAGTATGTACAGTGAACACGGTAAGTAAGGTCATTGAACCCGATCGGGAATATCACAAGCCTGTGAGTTAGGCTGTTCTTTTTTGTGATGGGGATATAAGGCCGCTAAAACAGAGGAGCGACGGAAGAGAAAAACAACATATCGCTAACGATCAAACTGGCAGGTGTAGCTCACCAGATTTTTTCGTTCAATATGAACGGCAACTTAGTTCCACGCGATAGTACCGATTCATACCTTATTTTGTGTGCTTTCCGTGTGAGTATGATAGTAGTGTCATGTTTCACACCCGCTTCAGGGTCAGCTTAACGAGTTTCCTGCTTGATGTTATTCCCCGTCTGTGAACAATTTGAATGCGATCGGAGGTGACCTCGATTAATGTCCCAACGAAGCCGTATAGTCAGTTGCACAGGTCGCCTCCGGAGAGTCTCACTGCGTCAGTTTCTCACTTAAACCCGATGAAGACAGTTCATCCCACTGTATCTTCACTAGTCGAACGAAAGCAAGATTACCCCTTAGGAATAAAGCTGCAGGTTGCGCGTCTTTTTCTCCATGTGGTCTATAATGAAACTTCCAATCTAATCACAGTTGATCCAATGAATCGACAGCTTCGGTGCAATGTGATATCTAATCAGATTGCTGTGAACGAGGACTTTTCTTGATAGTGTCTCGCTAAGACTGCATGTAGTGTGCGGGAAACCATTTCACTCTGAGTTCTTTGTTTATTCACTTATTCCTGTCATTGCGTGGATCAACATTTAAGTATATCTTTCTTGCCAATGCAGTTAAAGCCACTTAGCATCTACGTTTTGGGAACTTTGCTTGTGAACACGAATCTGAGTCAGTCCTTACCACATTCTCACAGTCGAGGGATTTTTGCAAATGATAACCCTCTCTTTGCCTACTAAGTTACAGTAAGGTCTGGCCATATGACACCTTTGTCACTTGCACTGAAACCACACACAAAATAAAGTGTATGCGTCGGACGCTATCCCCGGTTACTATGCAATATATCATTCAGGGACATACCGCGAGTCTGCATGTAACAGTTTTATCATTTTGCTTCCTATTGAACTATTATTTATAAACAACCGCAGACTGCATCAGGTGAGGTACATCGAAATGTGCTGAGGAAATACGTTGTTCAAAAACGTTCCCCTAGTTCCCCTTCCACGTTTGCTGCGCGTAGGTTTTGCGTTTTATCTGAAATGAGCTCTGCCAGTTGGTAACATATCCCTGAAGTGTATACAAAAATTCGACACTGCAGTGTATCTTTTTAGTCTGCTTTAATGTAACTTTTGAATTGCCTTACAAGGATTGACAGCAGTGCCTTCGCATTCCATTAAAACCTCTGACACGAGATTAAGAATTGTTTTATCAAATCGTCTTTGACTTAATCCTGGTTAATTATTCTAATGGTTGCCTCTTGTTCTCACCTCTAGTGGCTTACGTATGAACATGAATCCGTCTGTAAAATTTCGCACCCTGCTTTGTGGTATATGCTTATTTAAGATGGGTAGTTACGTATCTATTATTATTCTGTCTGTATTGTTGTTGTATGTGGTTATAAGGAACGAGACAAGAAAAGACGTGATGTCAGACAGAATTATTGACATAGCTGTTGCTTGAATAAAAACGCGTTTGAGTGGGAACATTCACAGGAACTGAGCTACATTTTAACGACGATGCTAACTCGGTCCTACTCAAAGTATTGTGGAACTTTTACTGCCGACAACGTGTTCATTTAGCAATGTTTGAAACTGTTGTCATTGCAGCTCGTGTAAATAAAGTCTAGGACCACATGCACTCCCGGTACTTTTCGACCAAACTACGGAATCGGTACACTTTGGTGACTTCACCTTTTGGCTGCTTTTTTAGCACTCCTTACAGGAGTCGTCGCTTCACTCAAGCCTGTAGCCAGCCTGCTGTCGAACCGTATGTATGCAAAAATGATTGCTGATTTATTTCATTCTTTATCTCCCTTTAAATTCTTATCCTCTGTGTTTCATTCACAAAACTTCTGTCAAGTCTCCGGGAATGTTCGGTCAAGCCTTTTATACAGCACGAGAGCAGATCTGGACTTCGTGCTGTTTTCCTGAGCGAACGTTTACCCAGCGTTTGCGATGCGTCACACGCTTGTACCTTATTTGCTATGTTGAAATCTCGTTCGCAAGATTAGCCCTTTGACTCAAACATAGTTATTTTCCTCAACTTAATTCTAAACTATTTTCAGGTTTTACACATCAAGGCGTTTGTTATTATGGGACATCGATTCACATATGACGGCTGAATATTTTTTACAGTTGCCAACCTAAACAGGATAGGTCCAAGCAGTATGGACTCAAAGTGACTACTGCTTAGTGGTCGGTGCCGTTATTACTAAACTGTTTCCAGATGTCGCGAGTAGTTGTTTCTCTAACTAGGCCACGTCTTCCTAAGTTAAACTTGGTTACACTTAGTGAAATCGGAAGTTCTTGGTGATATTGTGACGAGGACTGCGACTACTATTCAGATGCGGTTTTCAGTTGAACCGCTCTTCAACTGCTCTTCCATAAGTTTTGACAGCCTGGGAGTATCTGGCTTATATGTGGCGCTGTATATTTTAACTGTAGCGAAAGTTTTGTGATGCGAAGGCTGGGAACTAGTGTACAGTTTATCCTGTGCTCAGCGTGATACGATTCAAACGATTAACAGTCTCCATAGGAATCCTGTAAAAGAATTTTTAGCGAACGTAACTTTCGACAGCTCAACTTTTGACTAGTGTAGTTATTTAATATTATTATTGCTCAGATTGTAGACAAGGCACAACGTTCGCTAATTGGCAGACGCAATTTCGTTGTAACCAAGTATACCGTGTTGGGTTAGTTAGTGCAGTGGAACGATGGTCAAACTATCTTACGGCTCGGATAGTCGTGCTTATCCATGGCAACTCGCACGTTTGCGCGAATTAATTTAAACACAAAAAGTTAACTTCAAGTTGAACGTCACCTACAATTGATCGCAGCTTTCCTATCCCCATAGACTTTGCAGTCGGCTCCTATCGCAGAAAAGCACTAGACTCGAGTTTCGCCCTTCTTGGAGCGTTGTTACTTATGAACAACTGACCACTAGTTTGTGTAAAGCATGTGGACAATACACACATATTTAGGTTGAATATCACCCACAGTCGATCGCAGCTCTCGCACTCCCATAGACTTCCCAGTCGGCCCATTTCGAAAAGAAGCACCAGACTCGAGTTTCGCTCTCATTAGAGCTCGTCAGTAGTGCATATCCTTGCCACGCTCGGGGTTAGAACTCCAGCCACGCTTTCATGAAGCAACCGTGTTGACCACTGCGCCACTGACCTCACGTTAGGAACGACCGAATTATCATCGCATGTGAACGCTCAACCACTTTCGTTTATAAGTAATAATCAGGTTGCCCGATCGTCTCGATAGGAGACACACTTATTGTTTGTTAACTCCAGTCAACAATCCCCCGATTAGGACTTCCTAGCAGGTCGAAATCTCCGATTTCATTAAAACTGCTGGACAATATTTCAGATTACTGATGAATAATGCTTCTTTTCGAAAGGGGTTGACTGGACAGTCTATGGAAATGCGAAAGCTGCATCATCATCATTATAACAGCCATAAGCCTGACGAAAAGGTACTGTGGCTCGGGCCGCCGCTCGCCTCAACAGTGACGTGGAATATCCTAGAAGAAAACGTTACTAAGAAGGAAATTATCAAAAGACTAGACGGAAGAACTAGAAATGGTATGAATACAGGTACGCCATTGACTGCAACACACCGCCATCTCGGATAGCGTCTCTAACCAGTGGTTTGAGTGATCACGAGGACCCCAGCCTGGCAAGCGCCACCTACCCACTTTGCTCAATGGAGCAGTCAAGGTCTTCATATTTCGTGACCACGTTGTTGCTTGACCCCCACGCGGTTTTACTCGACTGTTGGTGGTCTCAGTATATAATGCCCGGTACGGTAAACGATCAGCTGGCATACGGATTACGTGACCCAACCATCGCAAACTGTGTACCGTGATTAGTTGACCAATTGATCGCGCATCCCGACCGTTCCGGAATACACGTCGGCGAACTGCCACATCGCTCACGCGATCGGTCCACTTAATATGGGCCAACTGGTGGAGACAACGATGGTCAAACACAGCAAGCCTGTTGATATCTTCTTTATGAACAGGCCACGTTTCCGAACCATAAAGCAAAATTGAGCGTACACGGGTATTCTATACCCTTTCTTTCAGCGACAACCGGACGTCTTTTCGACGCCACAGATGATGCAGTTTGGCAAAGGCAACTCTTGCCTTTGCTATCCTCACTGATATCATCAGCAATATTACAGGCTGACGAGATAGTGCTACCCAAATATGTGAAACTGTTCACAGTCTCAAGCGGATTACCTGCAATAAAGAAAGTAGGAGTTGAAGTGCCCCAGTCTTGAAGCTGCGATCGATTGTGAATGACGTTCAACTTGAAATTAACCACATCCCCGACTGCTCATCTAATAAAAAAATCGATTGTTAAATGTCTCGATTATTGATAGGATACGATGTTTGGCCTTTCTTACCAAAGTAGTCGGAACCTAACGGACGATGAGAATACCATTCCCATATCTGTTTGACGATTACCTTTGGTACCAGGCAGAACGAATTGCCGTCTGGTCGTTTCCCTTATCCGTGTTTCTTCAATTTTGTCTGTTTTAGTAAAGTTTCGTTTTTTTGTTATTCGACATGACTGTACATCTTATGTACTACATTGAGTTTCTAGATGTAGACTGTGTGTTCGATTATATCTGAGGTTGTATTTTGTCATTTTTCAACCGATTCGAGACTACCTACGAGCTATTGTGCTGCTACCTAATAGGGCGAGTCACACGTCGAGTATCCGCTTGGAGAATGTGCCATCTTTGTTTGTCTCAGATGAGCAAATAATACAAGTTACCCTCTGATAACTGCCGTAAGCTGAGTAGGTACTAATAGTCGCGATCTACCTCATTCGACAGGGACTCTACATGGATCCCCTTCCAATCGTTATTAGCTTGTTTCATGGGACGAGATGTTTTTCGTTTTACCGAAGTAGTCGACTTTATCCTCCTCCGCATCATCATAACCATACATCAGTGATTCTCAGTGATGCCTTACTGCCACAACCATGAAGAAAAAAGCAAACGCTGCATAGGATGTAAGAAGGAACGAAAAGAGTACGGAAAGGGACCTAATTACCAAAAAAAAATAGGTCCTTATTCAAACATTCAACATCAAGATGCCTACACCTTGCAAACAAACAACCGGTGTTTGCACTAATATGTACAGTAGTCTTTGAGCAGCTTGCTCACCGTTTTATTGATCAGCTCGCTCGGCTTTGGCTACTTTACAGCTCAGGCATCCAGGTGTGGGCACATCTTCCGGCAACATTTGAGGTGTATTTACGTTCCTCGTCTAACTGATGTTGTTCATTCCTTCAAACCCCTCCCGCGATCTTCCCCAATATATCTTTCTTCTCGCACCGTGTTTTTTAAGCCTAGTTAGTGGGATGAATCGGATACACTCAACCGATTTGTCGACCCTGATCCGCGACGCCATCTATAAAAAATGGATGAACCAACGGACCTTTTGTAGCATTTGATAAGCTTCTTACATTTATCATTTCCTTCTGTGCTTATTCCGATTTAACCGTGAAATGGGAATGCATCCATACTCAGCTTCAGGTTGCTGTGACCGTGAACGGTTGTTTGAGGTCGCCATTTGTTATGCCATTCATTATTATTGCGTTGCGATTGGTATTCATTATGGTTACCGTTCGTGAACAAAAGCAAGTTTTGTTCAGTCTTAGTGTTCTAAAATTACAATTCGGTGCATCGATTTCCTCGTAATACTCGGTGGTTGAATTCCCTACAGGCACGCGTTAGACTTACGATGTGGTTACGACCATCGTCTTCCAACTTATGAGATAGTGAACTCGATTCCGTTTTATTTTAGGTGGTAATTTAAGTGGAAGTAAACCCGACGCTATCCAGCCTCTGTGACCGAATTGCTATGTGACAGTATGCGTTGTTGTGTTACGGGTGCCAGAAACTTCGCTGCAAATCACTTGGTTATTTTGCCCTGTTGATACTTCTACGTGAACATTTCTTTCGGTGTTCGTCGGCGTAATTTCGCCATTTAATGTGTAATCACACTAATGACTCAATGATCTTTTCACAGTCGTCTTCTGATCTCCATTTAATATCTATGTATTCTTATATTCTCCTTAGACGACCTATCGGACCATGTACGTGATTGATTAAACGATGTTTCTAATAAGCTATTCATCTAGGCGACGCAATCGCAAACCATTGTTATCACAGATCAATTAAAGGCGGAAAGTTTACGACATTATCGTTCACGTTCTGGTAATCGTGACTCATCGCTCAGTATCTATATGAGCGTGTGCACAATATCTGGTCCGGGTTACACAACGTTCCGCCATTCGACTTTGTTGCCGTGACCAAGGCTGTCGACTACACACCCTGGCCCAGACATGAGGTCATCGCTTCACGATTATGCTTTAAGGACTATCCGTTTGTTTTGCGTCTGCCATTTGACAAAAGCCAGCTGCATCACACGTCTGTTTTTTTTATCCGGATGACCATCTTAATTTGTCGGGCGGTTTGGCTTCTTTTCTGATTAAGAGATTGCTTTTAGGACATACCTGTCAGCACATTCACATATGCCCTTCAACTCTCAAATTTTATCGTGAAGCCCACAGAATTTGATGCAGTCGTACGTTTTAAGTTGCAAACATCGTGCAACAATTCTCTTTTTTGCTAGTGAGCCATTGTAAATCGCAGTTCTCTTCTAAACGGCGGCTCTCATGATTCAGAGTATGGGATATCAGTCAATCGGGTTGAGCAGCGTAAACGCTTGTCGTCATGGCCTAAGATCAGTTGATGTAACGGAACACTAAAGGTCGCCGGGAAGCTGTATCGCATATCCTGCCTAACACATTCGCGATTCGACTGTTTGTAAAATTTAGGTACCTTGATGTTGAATGTTTGAATTTAGTCTTTTTTATTGTCCTTTTTTTCTTGTATAAGGCCGTTTTGTTCTCCCATTCCTGTAAATTTAGACATTAGTACCAGCCATCGATGTCTTGTTTTCAATGTTGCTGATGATTGCTGTGGGATTAGGTTTCACCGCTCTTGTGAATTCCCTTGCTCTTGTAACCAGTACTCGCCTTCTTTTACCAGCTCACCTAGAAAGGAGATGGAATCGGTGTGTAGGCTATCTCATTTTGTTTTTGTAGCTCTACAGAACTGTTCTCCATTGAATCGTGGATTGCAGTGGTCCAACACGTCTTCCTTCATCTACAAGGTGTAGGCACCTTAATGTTGTATGTTCGAATATAGATGTAGGTATTTTCAGTAGTTAAGTTCCGTCCTCCTCTTCTGTTTTCTTCTTAATTGGGGCTTGCTTTTTTCTTCATGGTTGTGTGACAGTTAAGCATAAGTGAGAACCACGGATGTGTTGCTGTCTGTGACGATGATGATAATAATGATGGACTGTTCTCATCTACTGAACTGCTTGTCAACAAGTGGCCATTTTACCTCAATTGTTTTGCCCCAAGGTTGACAGTGATATTAGTTTTTGATTGGACGTTGAAGTTCTAGGAGTTCCTGGCTGGTTCGTATATATTTAAGGCACTGTCCTCTGTATCACTGTATAACAACGTGAAACCAGTGCCCGTTTTTCTGGGTCCTTGGCTGTCTTTTCCAACTTCAGTTGTCCTTTGTCTCAAAGAGGTATCTCATTCCAAATTGGCAGCCGCATTTATACTACCATAGTTGGAACAGTCTTACTTTATGGTTACTACTCGTTGGAAATAACTAGTGTACTGAGGTTTTCGGCCATCGTTGTCTACGTTCAACTTCGCACTCACCATGGCAGCAGCACGTAAGCATGCTGTGAGATATGTTTTTGGTCCTCAGGATCAAATAGTTGCCCTTACTCATACCCTGAAAATAAGTGTATTCAGACAGACTGTTTATTAAAGATACTAACCCATCATACTGAGTGTTAAACTGGCGTGAGGACGAATTATTAGATGGAAGACCTCATAAAGATAATAAAAAGCAGTCATTAAGACCCGTGGCTCCTGTTTATCTTTTGAGATAAAGATCTCCTGATCTACCAGGTCTGTTACTGGGATTGTTATAGGATATGGCAGCCAGTGGCGTTTACTGGGTGATGTTGATTTGGCTTACTTTGAGTCGTCGATGATGGATGAACTCTGGGCAGTTGGAGTTGCCGTCTTACAAATAAGTTACAAACGTTTCATCACAAAACGAGATGATATCATCAGTGCATAAGTGTTTGGGCTTATGGATTTGAGTGATCACAATTACGCACTGATGTTGTCACCTCGTTTTTTTTGATTAAACGTTTACAACCTAAGTGCTAAGGTCGGCGAACCTCCTAATACCTACATCGTCAGTGCGAGCTAGGAACAACAACACCACTGTTCCTAACAATCAGAAAGATACCTTCGTGCTCCTATTTGCAGCTCGGTTGATTGTTCGCCAATTGTAGACACATAGATGTTAATTGTTTCAGTTAGGATGTAAGGATCTTATGAATCATCTCACATCACTCTATCACCTCCAAACTTAGGCTTTTCATTGTCTCATGGCGGTTAAGTAAATACGTCAAGCACTGTGGTATTGCCGTTGATGACTGCAGTTGTTAACAAGTGAACTTCTTTCACTTCTTGGAAACGGCGATCAAAAACCCGTTCAATCACCAGATTTATGTCATCTATACCAACCTGCGCTTTTGCAAAGAGCAGCATAGTCTTAGGAGTCTGTTGCTTTAACAGTATGACGCTTTCGCATATGGTGTGCCGTCAACGTTTGCTGGTACTATCTCGGCTTGGTTTACATTATATTCCTTCATATTGGCTGTTAGGTTACGGCAGATGCAGCTTTCCCATTGAACTTTCTGTTACACAGTGCGGCTATGATAATTTTTATCGGACTACCATTGATCACATTTGGAGCATTGCGTTCTCAATGCTTGTCACCTCAAAAGAACTTTTGGGAATTCAAAACTCATTTTTTGATTACGGTACGGAACAGTGAGATAGTGTGTTCAGATTGTTTTCATAAAAAGTTGTGTTCCAAATGGTATGTTTCTTCGGAATTACTTTAAACTCTGCGCAGAAACAAATTGGAACCATCGTGTGACAACTTGATACGCTTTGGTGAGTCGCACTTGCAAGCAACGCAGTCAAAAGTAAACACTTCTCTCGGTTCATGTCCAGCTGCAGTTAGATGGTTTGAGTCTCGTGTCAAATCAACACTGTGAAATTCTGCCTGGATGTACCACTAAAAACCAGATGGCTACAAGACTCAACAAGTCACTGTCGAGTTTGGACAAAATTTCACAGTTTGCTCCGAGTGTAGATAAATTTGCACTCAATTTTATAACATGCATTTAAATGGGACACAAAAGGTAGCCGCATCGGTAGTTTTGCATTCTACCATCTCGTGTCAGTTCTGTTACAAACAAAACCCAGTTTGAATATCTATTTGATCAGCTGAAATGTTCTAAGTGTTTTCAGAAATGAGTATTCTCTCTCTTGGTCTTACCATTGTTATAAGCCAGATTCACCATATATTTTTTCATGTTTGGCTAGTGTTTGTGGGATTTGAATCGTCAATGTGAATTAAATTTATCATCGTAATCATCTTTGTTATTTAACTTTAAAGTATTAGAACTATCTAAACATAGAATTCTTCATAAAATGGGACACACTTTAATGGTGTTCATGTAACTCGTCGTTGGTCTCGTTCGATTACCTGATACAGTTCCGATTCGTAATCACTATCAATGACTTACCATGCCCACTACTTTCATATGTGAAACTGGGAAGTGTGAATTTTTGACTGTTTTCGCTTAACATTTTTTGACTCATTTAACTTCAAGACGGTATGCGATAAACCGTCACCGTCCTGTAGCTACACTTGTGACGTTCGTCTGATATCTGTGTATTCTCTGCTCAATTTGTTTTTGAGCTGCTAATCGATTATGAGTGAATTGTGATGTTTACATAGTTTCGTACGTTTAATATGGATCTTCAAACGTTCATCGTCACACGGTGGTGAGGATATGCTTTCTCCAGATTCGAAGCGACATCGTGAACTCTCAGCCCTAATATATTTCCGATTGTTTCACTTTCAACCCTTTCAGCGGGCCAGCTGTGTCAATATAGATTTTTGAACATATCAAAAAACCAGTCGATCTAGGATTCCCTACGATTTCTTCTGTTCATTGGCCCGGCAACTATTGCATCGGCGGTTAGTCGTGCCCTGGTCTGGCGTTAAACCACCTACATCTCAATCTCGGTAGAGTTGTGCAATGCTTTGGCGCATGTGCTGCATCACGTGACCCACCCACCCTCAGTATTTCGAACTCAAACGCGGCTTCGAACGTCATTGTAGTGCATGTGTCCGTCTCGCGCAAACATCAGCTTTTTATTTTTACTGGTCTTCACAACAGTTGAATAATTCAGTTGGTCTTTGTTCAGTTTGGACTGACAGTTGGTCACACCACTAGAAAAGTACTTGATATTTGAAGTTTCTCCTTAACTGTTCTAATGTTCACGAACGGTGACTAACCCCCCATCTGGATTATCACTGAGGCTAAAGTAGCTCTGCGCTACGTACCTTGACTCGTTCAATACGCTGAATTTGTGTTCTTTTACTGACTCCCATGCTTTATCAATTTGTTCATTGGTGTCGCTTAGAGTTGAGTAGTCCTTTCGTCATACCTAGTCTACTGTGTCTTTCGGCCTTGTTCATCAATAACCACACCCATTTTCTCTACCGTCTGTTCAGTATGCCCTGTCATTTAGACCATATCCCCGTATGTTGTGTTTTGTTTCGTTGTTTGTATGTGTGTGGAGTGATTCTCTTGTCTGACTCAACCGCTGATATTGGGTTGTGATCACCTGCACTCCCAATGCAATCGATAACTTAGAATGGAACGTATCGTTTGAATCGTCTTCTCGAAGTGTGAGTTATTTTTAGCATACGCGATACCCTCCATAAATTTATTTCAAATGGACTAGATCAAACGCCTGTTACCGCACCAGCCAAGTTCATTGAAAAATTTTCCGCGAACAGTGGTGCTGATGGTAAAGAACTAAACGTTGTGTACTTCAAATATACGATCACTAACTATTCTGTTCCCTTGACTCCAATCAGGTTCAGTGTTGCTAACCACATCTCTTTTTTATTCATTGATTGGGAGAACCTTGCGAATCTCGTTTGATGACTCTTTCTACATACACGCAAGGCGGACATTTACCTTTCCATACTCCTTTCGAAAAAATACGGGAGTCTTAGGAGGAAGCTGAATAGCAACTAATCACAGATCGAACTTCCAGCCGATATATTAGTTTTGGTTGGTCCAATCACGTACTCCCGCTATGGTGGTGACTTCAGCTTGCGCTGTTCGAATGGTTTAATGTTCGCGTCCCAGGGTCAACATCGGAACAGTAACCACAACTTACACTGTTCATTAAATCAGAGTTTGATTATGCAAACCATCACTTTGGTTTTCACAACCTATATTTCGATTGTAGACCATCCATCGTGATTAGGACTTGTTTGTTCCAGGAAGCTTCATGATGTGGAAATCGGAGTTGTCCAGCCAGTGGGACTCAGAGGCATTGAGTCCAGTTGTTCAAACGTTGTCACGTTGTGCAAAAATCGAAAACTGCCCAGCCTGTATAACGTCAATCCAGAAGCAAATATGTGTTGGTCTTGTTCAGTAATTGTCTATTGTTACTGATGAGTGGTCGGGGATTTGGTTAATTTCAGGTCGAACATCACCCATATTTGATCGCACTCTTCACATTCAAGTAGACTTCCCAACGAGGTTCTTTCGAAATGAAGCACCATACTCGAGTTTCTCTCCTGTTAAGGCTCGTCAGCAGTGCATATCCTTACCACGCTTGTGGTTAGAACTCCAGCCGCGCTTTCATGAGACAATCGTGTTGACCACTGCGCCATTGACATCACATTAGGCACGACCGAATTATCATCGCATGTGAACGCTCAACCACTTTCGTTTATAAGTAATGATCAGGTTGCCCGATCGTCTCGATAGGAGACACAGTTACTGTCTGTTAACTCCAGTCAACAATCCCTCGATTAGGACTTCCTAGACAGATCGAAATATCTGATCTTATTAACCCTGTTAGGTGTTACTTCTAGACTGCTGATGAGTAATCCGGGGCTTTGGCTAATTTCGGGTTGAACATGACTCATATTTGATCGCAACCTTCGCAGGGTTATCGATTGGGGTTAGCAGACAATAATTGTGTCTCCTATCGGGACGATCGGGCAACTTGATCATTACTAACGAGCGAAAGTGGTTGTGTTCACATACGATAATTCGGTCGTGCCTAATGTGATGTCAATGGCGTAGTGGTCAACAAGGTTGCTTGATGAAATCGTGGCCGGAGTTCTAGTCTTGGCCGTGGCAAGGATATGCACTGCTGATGAGTTGCTCTAACAAGAGCGAAACTCGAGTCTAGTGCTTTATTTCGTAAGAAGCTGGTTGGAAAGTCTACCTGAATGTGAAGGATGCGGTCAAGTATGAGTGATGTACAACTTGAAATTGTTTCTTGTGCTTATTTTGAAGGATTCGTGTCCCGACCCCATGCCCTTCAGCCGGTTTGCTGCACACTTGTACAACATTTCTGTCTGTTTCCTACGTTTTTGAGATTCGCTGTCTGGATTGCTCTAATAACTCGTCAGATTTGATCAGTTTCCGAAATATGAACAGTGATACCTTGCTCCACTTCACTTACGTGAGTGGTACAGAATCTTTTTGCTACTCCCTGATACTGCGATTCGGTGTCAGCCCAGCAACAGGAATACTTTGTCGTTGGAACCATCAGATCTGTATGCAGAACACAGCCGACTTCAGCGTTATCAGTTTTTTGTGGTTTTTATCTTGAAACTAATACAACTGGTTTGCACACATTCTGCTTCCTGACTGTTCCCACAACTGCTTTTATTTTGCCACTTTCATACATAACATTGTCGTCCTGATTCCCGTTCAAATGGGTCACATTCGTTCCTGTCCCGTCCCTACTGGTTTATGTTCATAACTCCGTACACGCTTCTTAGCCGCGTATGCATTGCACACTGGTCTAACTTGTTCGCTTTCCATGGTCGCCCATAGTGACCCTGTGTTTGCTTGGCTGAGTCAGCCACATTCACGTCTGACCGTGACGGTCACATCGTTGGCCAACCACTAGTGATGACCAATTGATTAGCGCGCCTAACGATACACGGCTAAGTTGGGGGCAGAGCGGGTGATGTAAGTGCATCTGTTTGTTTCGTTGGTTGCACTGGCGGGTGTGTGCGAGATTATGACTACCGTCAAATCATTGTCCCTGTTGCAAGCCCACAATCACAGACAACCTTCACGCATCCACTTGGTTACCCACATTCAGGATTAACCCTCCTGCATTATGCTAGTGTTGATGTTATAGTTTATTTCCAATTGAACATCACCCACAATTGATCGCAGCTGTCGCATTCCCATAGACTTTCCAGTCGGCCCCTTTCGAGAGCGAAACTCGAGTCTAGTGCTTCTTTTCGAAAGGGGCCGACTGGAAAGTCTATGGGAATGCGACAGTTGCGATCAATTGTGGGTGATGTGCAATTTAAAATAAACCAAATCCTCCTACTACTCACCAGTTATAGTTTATGTGTAGTACAAACACATCCGTTCATTTTACAGCTCGCACCTATCATTTCATGATTGTTGATTATCATCACTCTTTGAGATGAACTCGTGCACCGGTAAGTAAGCATCTGATTTGTTCTCATTTCGATGGTCTTGTTCGTATGATTTCTATCTGTATTATGTTCCTGATGAAGTTAAGTAAAACGAATAAGTTGATGTTTCTCTCCCATCTGGATTTTCTTCAACCGCAGACTCAACTGGTACCATCTCATATCCTGTTTCTACTACCGGACCTGTGCGACTGCCAAATTGGCGTATTCTTCTTCGGGAGGTCTCCGAACCATCAGACAGTTTGTGGTCAGTGTTATGGATCGTGATTGCGGTTCACGGTTTGTTCGACCTGGATAATTGCCTTGCAAAACCTTGGCGCTACGCGTACACTGTGGTTGTCTGCTTGGTCTACTCGATCCTAAGCAACGCGTTTTACGCTTTTGATTCTTCCGGTGTTGCATTCATGTTTGGTACTCGTGCATCCAAGCAAACCAATGGTTCCTGGCTTTGCCCAGTCTGGTTGAATGGGTCGCGATTGAACACGCCTGTTTCCTGGTGGGATACACCTGTCGGACTTATGTGCCGTACGGTAAGTGTTACTTTTGGCATATCTTTCATCTTGATGGAAAATGACAACCCCACATCAACCTGAGTTGTAAAAAATGTCGGTTGGTTGTCCTCAAGTTGCGAAATGCGAGGTTGGGACAACGTCTTTTTGGTTCTTATTACGGGACATTGAATTCAGCTCCCGCATTTAATTTCGATTTGAAATAGCATCAGATTCTCGTTAGTGCTTTCAACATCTCTGCACTTTCTGTTAACAACATGCATCACAGCTAGTCAATATGGTGTTCGTATGTGGTTGCGAATTCTCCAATGTCAAACAAATCGAATTCATTGCGCTAAGTTCGAATGCCAGACGTTGTAACCCTTTCATGTACGTGCCATACAGTCAGAAAGTTTATGGTATCTCAATCATAAATACGCTGTCTACTAATCATACGGTTATAGGTTTCAATCCCTACTGGTGACCTGACAATATTGAACTCCTCCATATGTGACCAAGTACACTGGCCCATCGTCATCACTGCCACCACCTAGAAGCTAAAAGTTTTCAGAAACCAACAACAACTGACATGCAATCGTCCATGCAACGTTGAACCGAATCACCAAATTCCACAACACTCACATGATTGAAATTAAGGTACACGACTGAGCAACTAGGTTGTCGATGTCCATACTTTGACAACTGACCTTCATGAGAATAAAGACATATAGGCGAACATGTGTTTTCGATCATTCATCTTCAGGCTGGTACTATTATATAAGGAGTTGATAGAGTTAGATCGAGATATCCATCAGACTTATTACAGAGAAGTTAGGTCACTGGCCAGTCAGTCGGCGATGGCTTGCTCGGTCCGTTACGTCACGCTTGTCCGTTGGGTTGACCACGCAGGTTCGCCATCGTTCCGATGGATTTGTGGCCATGGTAGGTGCAGCGCCTGAACAAACCGTTTTTGATGACCTAGTACCGGGTCAAGCAGCCTGATTTCAATAGCCTCGGCAGTACAGAGTGTTCTAATTCGGATCGCTTTTGATGAGTTGCCTGGCACGCGATATACCACTTTGAAGGCTTGATCAGTGTTCACCTGGTGTCCGCTTTCAACCAGATGAGCGAGAATAGCACTGTTGACCGATCGTGATTCCCCATGCCCCAGCCACCCTGGATGGTGTTCTTGGATTCGTTTCGAAAGTTGTCTTGACGTTCGACCAATATAACCTGCTCCACAGGAACAAGTGAATGATTGGATACACATAGATGCGGTCTGAACTGTCAGTCTATCTTTGTTATAAAACCTGAGAATTGGGGATATGGAGAATTGAATACGGAGTTCTGCTGTAGCACAGGTCCTGCTAATTGTCTGGTTGAGCCTATTTGTCAGTCACTCTGTGGCACTGTCACCTTTGAACGGTACTTGGATAAACACAGACTTCTTTCTTACGTCATGCACTTCAGGTTTAGGTGATATTCTGATAATACTCCTGACGATAAATCGTTCCGGTTAGCCGTTATCATGAAGTACGTTCATTATGAATCCGAGTTCACTTTCTAACGTATCCGCTGAACAAACTTTATATGCTTTGTTAGTCAGGCAGCGCACTAGATTTCTCTTCTGTTTAAGGATACAAAACTGCGAAAGTTTGTGTACTCACCTGACCACCTATTCTTGCGATAAATTCTGGGTTGAATAGTGCCGTCTATTCGTCGATGTAAACGAACATCTAGGAAAGATACCCCGTTTCTAGTCTCCTCCTCAAGTGTAAACTTAACTGACTGATGGGCGTGATTGAATCTGTCAAGTACTGTGTGCATATTAGTATCCGAACTGGCTACGATAAATATGTCGTCTACGTATCGGTGGTATTGACTGAACTGGCTGATGGTGGATTGAGGCGTAGTGCGTTCAGGTTTCCCCATGCATACATCGGCCAGGAGAGGTCCGACCGGGGATACCATTGCCACGCCATTTGTCTGTCGATACAACACACCGTTGAACAGCAGTTATACACCAAATGTGCAACGAAGCAGAAGCTCTTTCAATTTTAGTGGTGGTAAACCAGTATCGATTCCTGTCTGAGATAGGTAGTCACAGATAAAATTGACGGTTTCTAGCAGCGGTACGTTTGTGAATAACAAGACTACATCTAATGAGCATGATGTCTGTGAATTCATGTTAACGTTCTGTATGCATTCGACAAATTCAAACGTATCACGTAGAGTGAGCGGGACAATCGCTTTTCGGACGGGTTCAGACAGTTTCACTAGCCACTTTGCCGTGGAGTGGTAAGATGAATTCATCATATGAAGTATTGGACGAACCGGTACACCAGGTTTGTGGGCTTTTGGTAGTCCATAGAGACGAGGTACAGTAGAACCCTGTGGTCATAGTTGCTCATAAGTCGAGGGAGTTATCAGCTTTTCCTCTTTTAGTGACTTAAGACACTTATTGATCAGTTGCTCGACATGCTGGGTTTTGTCCCTTCAGCTAGGTCAGGCCGAATCAGTCCTGGGAGACTTAGGATTTGGAGATCAGGGCGATCCAGACACTTTTGACAATGTTCTGTTGGCATACTCATTCAAATTAGGCTTGAAAAACCCAGGTTACCATCTCCTTGCTACTGTTGTATGACAGGCAGTTTCGGTGTGAGTAGTATACTACTCATGA
>LUCH01017970.1:0-20722 GCA_013368495.1 Paragonimus heterotremus
ACTTGTAATGGGTAACTGGGCATGCGCCAGACTCTCGTCCATTAACAATTTAAAACGCCTTCCCTGAAGAGCAATTGAAACCTAATCCAAACAAGCACCGAACTAGAGAACGCAGTGGGGTCTAGAAACAAATCACATATTTCCAACAATGTTTGGAAATATGATAAGTATTTATATCTAGCCTAGTCTGAGCCAACGACCTCAACCGAGAGAAAAAAGAAGAGAAGCACGAGACGGGCCACAACACACTCGGCAGCACTCGAACGCGTGCCAAGCGAGAAGTGCGTGGAACCTACGAGTTCGTTGAATAACGCTCGAAAAGGTTCTGGTTAAGCGACTTTGAAAATTGAAATGGTAAATGATTCCTTAGGTACAGGGCAAATATTCGTCGTGTGCAATTAGGCGCAGGACTGAAGAAAGTGGCACTGAGTTTATACCAGACTTCCTATAGCAGGCATAAACAGAACTTTGCGTACAGGACAGACAAGCGGAAAGACTAGGGTACAGCCGGGCTCCTTAGAGGTCACATAATCTCTGGTCTCCACACTCCTTAGCCAGATATGCAGGCGGATTCTACTTTGCTAATCATCTATTAATTAGAGCTTACGAGATAAATGATCCTGTTGGACCTCGACGAGTCTAAAAACTATTATTCTTTGTATCCGCTATTTGTAAATGACATATCAGACATCAGCTAACTGCTGCTCCTTTGGGGTTGTACGGATTCACGCCTGGTCGTTAGCTTACGAGTTGCCGAAGAACGGATCCCCAAACTAAAAACGTAGCTGGATTCAGCAAGTTCTTCAAAAGCACCTTATATGGTTGGCCCCAGAATGACCTCCGGAAGAAGATATGGATATTCATTCACCTACTTACAAACCCGAGCGGTGCATATCGTAGTAGACATTCGTTGAATACTGAGTGGTTTATTATGACCCTGTCGCGATTCACCGGAGGCCGAGTTAGGCCTGAGGCTATTTTTTCTGTTAACGTTGCCAACTTTGTAGCCGCCGACGTAGAGTTCAGAGAATGGTGTCGCAACTTAGGTAGCGGGTCCGTCAATAACAAGCTCGTACAAAAGGGAACTCAGTGGCACTTCAACCCACCGTATGCTAGTCACCCGTGTGGAGAATGGGAGCCATTGATTCCATCTGTCAGATGTATTTTGAACGCAATCTGCCGAGATCAAATAACGGATGGCGAAACCCTCCTAACTTCATTGACCAAAGTAGAGCGTACCTTGAACAACAGACCATTGGTTTCTGTTGACGTAGACGGTCCTGACAATATCGCTGTAACCCCGAATGACTTAAATCTCTTGAACGGCGATACAGGAGTGATCTCAGAATCCAACCCGGTAGATAGGTACACTAGGTGTTAGAGACAAGCAAATCACATAGTAACTACCTCTTGGAAAGGGTGGTTTCAATATTGTCACCGTTGCATGTGCGCCAGAGGTGGATGACTGGGGCAACATGATTTCCAAATGGGTGACGTTGTTCTTGTTGCATCCGATGAACTTACTAGAGAATAGTGGTTCATGGGCCTAGATGGGAAATTTGAAGTGAACGCTGACGAACTAATCCGTATTGTAGAGATCCGCACGAAGACAGGTCGATTGAGGAGAGATGTGGGACATCTTTGTTTATTTATTGATTTTGCTGGACGAGACTCTTGTCGCGAACGATTGAGGTTTGGTACTTGTAATCATTGATGTGTTTCTTTAATAATACCGTAAAAATTTGTAGATTCGATCCTGTTTTCAATTTGGGGGATACATGTTGGGGCTACGCATAGCTCGGTGATCATAGGTGGATGGGTACGGGGGTCTTTTGTGCCTTTATATTCTGTACCTCTCTTTTTACTTTCTCTATTTCCCGCTTCATTAACTCATCCATCAACAGTGTAGCGACCTCCCAGAGCAGCTTGATTTTTATTGGTACCTTGTTCTACAGTTTGACACCCTCTTACGAGGCATGTCTGTTTAGCCGAGTTGTACGTCCTATTTTTGCTAGCGTGGAACTTCTTCACTTTTCCGCTCCGCGCGCCACACGCAGGAGGCTTACTGGCTGTACATTTTCTTGTTCCTTGGTCATGGCAACATGTTGTGTAATGCACTGTTTGTTGTGCTCTGAATTATTGCCATCGGGTAACTCATCGAATCTTGAGTGAGACTTTGTTGGGGACTTCCCGCAGAAGACAATTGCATTTTTGGAACCAATCTCGCAGGCGAACGTACAATACTGTGACGATTGTAAATCATAACAAAACATTATATGCTGATGTTGCTTTACTGCATAAATAATTATATTACCATAGACACGGATTACATTACAGTTTCCTTGGCCGACGTGCTGTGTTATCACTAATGCGTGGAAGCTAGCTCTGGGCCTGAGCTAAGTACATTTCCCACTACCACTCAGTATTCCCAGTTATCGCAAATACTTCTGAGAACTTCATGAAACCAGCCAATTTATAGCGATTATTCAAATATTTTGG
Source organism: Paragonimus heterotremus (assembly GCA_013368495.1). Lineage (NCBI taxonomy): Eukaryota > Metazoa > Platyhelminthes > Trematoda > Plagiorchiida > Troglotrematidae > Paragonimus > Paragonimus heterotremus. The sequence goes on from LUCH01017970.1 coordinate 2,500, forward strand.
TAGCTGGAGAGAAAAGCTCATTCTCTACACGAGTTATGGTAGGTGCCCGGTGGTACTTCTTCGCGTTCTGCGCAGGAATTAGCAGGTTTCTTTTGCCGTGGTCCTTTTCAGCAAATACAAACTGCGGAACAGGTAAAAAATAAATCAGCCACCCTGACCGTTGCAGTCCAGGAAACTTAGGGGGGCGGAATAGGCTTCTATCCAAATACGGAATGAAAATATACACCTACGATATGTGGCTTAAACACAATCTACAAAGGGAGTTGCACCTAAGCTTCCACTAAGACAGTTTTGGTCACATGTAAAGCCCCTTCTGCTTAGTTCAGTAGTCTAGGTTTTAGCATGGAGGTTTGTTTGTAATTTAGGTCGTTCATGATTAGCGATTCTTCTCATTAGTATGGTCTACCAAAAACTGTTACCATAACTACTTCCTTCTGTTATGACCACAAAAGACACTTGGCCAGAAAATTCATTTATTGCCCAAACCCCCATGCAAGTCATGCTAAACATGGGAACACGAACATGTACACCTATTTTTACGGCTCACGTGCGTTCACACGCATTATATGGCAGTACGTTGTCATTCGCCCTGGTGGTAACTCCCACACGGCGCGTAAGCAGTAGTCCGGTAGTCGCTTCTGGTCGGTCGTTTTCCTGACGTTGAGGCTCACGCTCTTATTCCTGAAGTCGCCTGTGAGTAGATTACTACGCACAAATGAAAGTGCTTGTTATACAACACTTCCCGGCGTTAGTGAAATCGATGATACACATAGTTAACTCTCTGTTGTGTGCCTCAGGCAGCACCAGCTTCTCACAGGACTTAGGTTGTTAACAATCATCTTCGCAGCCGCCCAATCAAACGCTTTTCTACCTCCCACATATCAGTAATCACCAACAGTTTTAGTTTAACAAAACCCACCCTTAAACACCAGATACAACAGCGATTCAGCGGTTCAACCAGTGATATACGCGTTCGAGAAAAATGCCCGACTTTTCCGGATCCAGTCAGTCTTTCTTGTTCAGTGGCAAGCAGGCGTCTGCCGACCTAAAAGACAACCTTTGAAAACAGGGTGTAGCACTGCCCTTGGGATTTACAGTAAATATCACACGACAAACTTAGATTACTCGCTTGAAAGGATTTTTGTAGGATGAGAGTCAAGTAATGCTTTAAAGCGATCACCAGAAGCGCTACTAACGACCTCACTAGGGGGACCGTTCCAGATGTTAACAACCCTCCAGAAAAAAACTGCTGCCTAAGAAAGGTTTGAGGACAAAGCTTGAAAAGTTTCCTGTTATGTCCTCAACGACCGTCATTATTTGTTACAGCGAAGAACTGTTCAACGAGACCTACTCTAATGAAGACGTGTGTAAAAATTTAATCACCTTAAAGCCGTCAAAATCCAAGTGGGCATAGATCAAGAATTTCAAATCGAGACTCGTACGCGACATTTCTCATGCTTGTGGCTAGTTTGGTAGCCACGCGCTGGATACGCTCAATAGATGTCTGCCCTTTGGCCGATATAAACGACATGATAAGCATGCCCGAGGAGCGGCATTATATAAACCCAGTAAAGCTTTTGGAAACCCTTCTTGTCTATGTGGGAGAAAGTGCGCTTAATCATCGTAAGATCGGCAAACCCCTTTCACGCCGCCATCTCGACAGCCAGATGCCCATATCTTTCTTCAGATCAGTTTTCATATCGGTTGAGCCGAGTGCACCGTGAATCACGAAGGCGTTGCCAGAATATCCACCGGACGACATATGTGCGCACTTACTGTCATTCAGCGGGAGACTCCGGTCGTCCGACCAACGCTTAATCGCGCCAACATCAATCTGTAGTGCGCTGGGATCAGTGGCATTCCAGATTTTTAGGTCATCGGCGTATAGCAGGGCGTTGCTGGAAATATTATCCGGGAGGTCATTCATATAGATCGGAAATAACACAGGACTTAGTATTGACCCTTGAGGAACTCCAGCAGAAATGTGAGAAGGAGTTGAAAGTTCCGTTGCGGTTTTAACACTGAACGTTCTGTTATCAAGGAAGGAAACAACCCAGCGAAGAATCTCTCCTTGAATAACATAGGCTTCCAGTTTGTGTTTCAGGGAGCCGTGTGGGACACTGTCGAATGCCTCGGCAAAGTCGAAGAAGATGGCATCTGAGATGAGGCCATTTTCTCTGACCTCCGTCAAACTGTCCATGAAATCAAGCACACTGGTTATGCATGACCGGTAAGAAAGGAAGCCATGCTGGGTAAGGGAAAATAGGTGGTTTGATGAAAAGTGGTTAAGGATGGCACGCTTTAACAAGCACTCCATTATCTTACACGGAATGCTAGTAAGGCCGATTGGCCGATAGCTATTTGGATAGTGCCGGCCACCCGTTTTAACTATGGGCGTGACCGTTGCCTCTTTGCATGCGCTAGGGAGAATTCCAGCCTGCATTTTCTGTTTAGACAGCTTGTAAAAGGGTTCTGCCGGGCTGGCAGCTGCTTCTTTGAGAATTCTGGGATGGATCTTATCAGGACCCATTGCATTATATGAATTGACCTTGGATAAAAGGTCTTCAACTTCTAGCACAGAAAACTCAGCGATAACCAGTGGTCGCTGGGAATTCTGCGGCTGAAGGTTAGGGTGCCAGTCCGGCGGTGCGACTTTGTAGACCATCGAGTAGTACTCCCTAAATAACTCGGTCAAAACTAGAGATTTAGACGAGGTCTCCCTGTCGGGCAGTCGCAAAGAAAGGGTCAAAGGTTTATTCTTTCTTAGCCGTCGCATATACTTAAATAAGAAGTTTTTGTTCCCACAAACTTCGAGTATGTCCTCTTCTTGTACGCGTTTGGGATGCTCACGGACTTCCCTTGAACACCTATTTCTAACGATGTGGAACACGCGTAGTTCCTCCGAGTTTTCCGTAAACTTATGCTTCGCGAGTAAATAAGACCGGCGATCGAGAAGACGACGTATTCTATCCGGATGAGGCGGGTGATCAGGGAAAGTGCACAGTTTGCGCGCCACAAATAAGTCGTCCGCCTTCTCAATTGCGATTTGAAGTGCGTATTAGTTCTGGTCCACGGAGACATAATCAAGAAGCAATGAACCTAGGTATCTACTCAGGCAGTTAAAATCAGCTTGATTAAAGTTCCGAACTGTGGACTTCTTTACTGGTTGCCGTAACCAGTAACGGATAAGATCAAATTTGAGCAGTGATCACTTTTTCAAAGTGGCGGTTTGATGTTCACTCTCTCTACCAAGTGGCTCTCATTAGTAATGACTATGACGAGCAAAGAGAAAGTTTGACCAGGACGATGCCGCGTCGGGGCACTGACATGCTGTGTCCACGCTTTTCGTCGTATCAATGTCGATGGGTAGGTCAATAATCCGCTCCCACATTCTTGGTGGGAATCTGATGCCCTGTTTATCTTGGGAACATTGAAGTCGCCTATAATAAGCGGATGAGTAAAGTTTTGTAGTCCTAGGAAATTGTATAAGTCTACAAGAAGAGTGTCGTCATCAGAGACGTCAGATGAGGGAAAATGATAGATTACACCGGCTAGAAGTGAGTCACGGCCATGCAATGCCAGTCGAAGTCACAGAGAATCACATTTATCAGAAGAATGAAATCCACTGATAACCCCGAGTGTTGGGAGATGCTGGTGAAGGAAAATCGTAAAACCCCCATTCTCCTTTGAGCAGTTACCCCGGTAAACTGGATACCTGGGAACACTCAGGTCAATGTCACTGATTTCACCTGTAAGGCAGGTCTCCGTGAAAGCAAAAATGTGGGGTGGTGTGCCATGAGTTAACTGTCCGATTTTCGGCAATTTATTAAACAAACTCAGACAGTTGATATACATGTACCTAACAGCTACTTCCTCACTTGACTTCATGAGACAAGAGAGAAGAGTACGAGGAAGAGCCCGGGAAAGAAGACTTAGAAGTGAAGATGGTAGTGGTGGGGTTGGATTCAGTCTGTGCTGCTGAGTGGCCCTGTTGGCCCCTATGTGATGCTGCGGACGCTAAGTGTTCGCTTGTGTGCATGTCAGCTTTCCTACAGGACGTCTGACTAGCATTCTTAATGTCACTACCTGTTGCCTCTGCGCCCCTACTAAGTCACCCTTTCCCGGGGGTCTTTGGGACTTTTCACCCACGGAAAATGTGACTTTTTCGTCTTTTGTATTCAGGGCTTAAGGGGGGTGCGACGTGCGCTGTTTAACGGGGTCACCGTTAAAAATACCCTGTGGGAAGGACACAAAAATACTTTTTGAGTCGCAGACGGCGGCCCCAACAAGTTCCTGTTATTCCAAATCCTAGGAAGAAAGCATTTTCTACGGGGCTTATTGGTGGTTACTGGCTCAGGTAACTCGGGAGACGGCCTTGGTGCATTGTCTTCAACAGTGGTGCCCATGTTCTGTGGTCGGCCGTTGAGATGGCTACTACGGAAAAGGCATCCCTGCTGTCCTCCACTGGCACGCAGGTCGGAGTGGGTACTATTGGGACAGAACCTATCACTTCAGTCGAAGGCTGTAGTTTCTGGTCTGCCATGATTAGCGACTTGGTTTTACTCCGCTGTTCACGTCTCGCTCTCTCTTGCCAAGAGCGATCAAAAGTCACGCCTTTCAGGTGGACGCTGAAGGATTTCAAAACCACAATTTTTCCCGCTACAATCTCGGGACTAAGCATAGCTGGTAAGCTTACCAAGAGGCCCGATGACCTTTTGGTTGTCTTAGCGCAAAGCCTGCTCGCCAGTACATGATTTGCAACGTCTGGGGTGGAAATGAAGAAGTTGGGACTAACTTCGCGAGCTCGGTCGGAAAGGACGTTAAGAGGAATTGACCCCATATAGCAACTCTCCTATCTCTCAGAGCTCTTTCTTTCATATTAGCTGCTGCCTCCTTTATCTGCGCAGTTGATAGGGCAATTGTCTTCTTGGCGGCTGCAACCACAGGGAGAGCGACCGCTACGTACACATTTAAAGACTGAGGTTCCAATTTCATTTCTGGCAAGGTCGGTTGGTACCTCTCCAGTTCAATCTCAATGGAAGAAATTGAAGGGCAAACTGTGCCACGCAGAGTCCCGTATTTACAGTCGCAGGTTTTATGCGTTGCTTCACTTCTCGTGGAGCGCGCATGAACAGTCAACGGCAAAACGACGCCTTGACTGTCATTTAATCTGCAGCTCCTGCAAATGAAGTCTAGAGCTGGACAAGCAAGATGTTTGCACTGATGTTCATATAGGCCAGTGTATTTGAGGTGGTACCATCTTTGGCACTTGTAACACTGCATGCCGTTTAGTACTGGCCCTTTTCACCCGTAGCTACAGCAAACGCTCATCGCCTCAGTGAGTGGTTGTTGGGCCCCAGTACCACCAGAGCTGACTCGGGTCACCGTCATAAGCAACAAGCAATATGCGATGTAGAACGGTTACAGAAGCAGATACACTATAACCAAAAAATGTCAATCACTGTGTTATTCAGTGACAAATAACAGCAAACATGTGCAATTGTTTGAAGCTAAAGGCTCCAATGAGACAAAAATATGAGCAGACATTAGCAGCAACAGAATTCAAATTAAATTTCTAGTTACCCACCAAAACCAGACAACAGTTGATCACTCGCACCCATATTTTTGTGTGACGGTACCTGTCTGAAGTACTACTGTGGTTGCATTCGTGCACGTCCGTCAAGTTTGGTTAGCCGTGACAAACGATGTACAAATGAAAATTTTTAGTCCGTTTGGCCACAAACACGTTTTCAGAGCTGAAGGCTCGGGGCCTCTGGATCCAGTCCGCCTGTCTTATTCTGTTCCAATCGGAGGTCCCTTAATTTTGAAGTTGTTTGAGGAGGACTGAATGTAACGCCATTTCCCGGTACGATGGAATGTCGCAAGAACACGAAGGAGCTCAAAATCCGTCAGGGTTTTGGTGAGCGAAAAATCTAAAACCGTTCCACAATGTGCCGCAGGAACGCGGGCGATGACTTCGGAGGCAATAATTCTTAGTGTATTGTGCGACGGAAACCAGCAGACGCGCACGAGTTGAATTTGAATTGGTAACGGAGCGTGCTGCTATGTTATCGGCAGCGTCTTAGTTATCGTCTGTATAGGTCGTGTGCATGGTTACTGGGCCTTTGGCTCATGCTTGTTTCCTGTTGTTTCCTTTTACAGGACTGTTGTTGGAATCTTTACTTCGGAAGAACGCTGCCGTCCGGTGTCTCCATGTTGCCCCACATTTCGTCCGCAGGTGTGACGGAGGATCAGAGTAGAAACAGCCGGCTTTCATGCTACATTAGCGACGGATAACCTTGAAAAATTAATTGTCGTCTGAGGACAGCCAGTGGACGGATCTCGTAGAGCCCACTCTCATCACCTCCTCAGCAGTTGCAAGCCTTACGAAGGGACACTATTCTACAATGTCTACGCAGAACAAAGGGGGAGTGGGAACCGAGTCGCCGCTGTCATCGAAATTCAAGTGGATACTTGCACAGAATATTTCAACTGTCCTTGACCAGCTGGCGGGTTGCGTGTTGAACGTGTTCGAAGGGGAGTTAACTTCCTCTAGTCCGCTTATGTAACTTCTTCCGAATATACGGCCTCCGTAAATTGTTTGAGACAAGTTTTTGGTCCAAGAGAAGTAAACCCGTCCTCTCAGTTCCAGTTATGAACCCGCTTTTTGTACCCAAATTATGATAAAGGACAAAAGGTTAGTTGGACGACTTTAAGCAAACTATAACTTTTAAGGTCGGTTCTATAATGTCTATTACAGGGAACGCATTGTGAATCAGTATATTATCATCAAAGTCGTCCCAGTTGTCATATATGAACATTTATTTTGACTAGAGGGAGAACTGCAATCGTCCAGATTATTAAGCAGTACATGGCTATACCTAGTCTCCCGATTAAGGAACTCGCTGATGTTGAGAGGAACACTGTTACAAGTGGTTCGGAAGGCTACTGATGTAAACTAGATGCAACACACAATCAACCGCTTACTCTAGAAAATGTATGTGAAAATCATGGAGGGAGATGGTTGATCCGTATTTGCTTAATGTAAAAAGGTTGCTTAAGATAATAGACAGTCTAGTGAAGAATCCCCCCTGAATACTCTTTAGAAGGTCCAGATTGCGCCTGAAGGACCCTCTTGGAACGCACTCAGAAGCCTCGCAGAAGCAGATGGCAACAGAGGTGTGACTAATGTCATTGGCCTCTGCGAAACAATCCATAAAGAATAGCATATTTGATAAACTTGACTGGTTGAAAAGGAGGCAATTCTTGACGAAGAAAATAAAGGTCGTTCAGTAAAAGGTGTGAGGGGGCACGCTTCAGCCAGCATTTATCCCTCGTGGGATGTCAGTGAGGCTGATCGGCCAATAGCTGACGCAGATATGTAAGCAACCAGTACCTATGAAAGCTGTCATCATGGCCTATCCATGCAATTAGAAGAATGTTATACCATTGTGTTCGAAAAATTTCAAGGGAATACTCCAGACTAGCCGGTCCTCCTCGTAAGACTCGAGGACAGTTCTTACAAAGACCAGTCATACTAAATGAATTTAGTTTGACTCAAAGTTAACGGTGAGAAAGTAATATCAACAGCTCCGCAGTGATGGATTAGGTTTCCAGCTTACCGACGCCACATTGTACCAACCTAATACCGCTAGTTAAGTGGCACGGAGGAAACTCATTCTCTAGGTCATCATAGAGAGGAGCTAGAGGCCCAATTTTTTCGGTTAATGCGTAGGATTAAGCAGGAAATATTTGTTTGCGCTTGTTCTCAAAGGAATCTTCCCTCATAATGGTTTATTATATCCACAGTTTGGAAAGCGTTCAGATCTTTCGAGTTGCATGTAGCTTGATCTTTCGCGGATAAGTGGGAACGGTCATCAAGTGGACCATCCATTTCACATGGGAGATGTCAGCTGAGAAAATTATATAGTTTGCTCAATGAAAATAACCCTGCTGTTTAGAATTTTTTCCTTGAAAATTACCGTCGTTCTGGTGCTGGATGCCATATTACAAAAATAATTGAACCGATGTGCCATTTGAGGCCGTTACAGTCAGACTGATAGAATTTTCCAAATTTAGTCTCCAACCTATTTGTGGCAGCAACTAACAGACAAGATTATAGCTTAACAAAGGGTGGTCGTCCCAATAATGGTGGTTTGATGACCAGTGTTAACTATGTGACTTCCGTTGTTGATGACTAGTTCCAACAAAGAGGGAGTATGACCAGAAAGCTACCACACCTTCTGCTGCATTGGGATATGGCGATCAGGTTGCCTCGTATCCACCGAAATCACTTTCAATGACAAGATGAGAAACAATTTTTACTTCTAGGGTGTTTTCTGGGCTTACATTATAGGCAACACCAGTAGACGTGTTGCATGAAGGCGAACGATGCATGGTACAGACTTGGTCTGTAGGAACCAGTCCAACAGAATACTATTCCGTCAATACTCATTATCAAAAATCGATGAACAATGGAGAACAAAGACTCAGTTTGTTGACCCCCGTGCATTGATATTGACGCCGGGAATCAGTTTACAGAGAAACACATCGAGCTATCGAGGCTCGGGGCGGGTTTCGTTTTAAGCCCAGGGATAAATAGTGCAAAATGGATGGTTTGATCGAACAAAATCGGGTGAAGACCAAACTCGTTAAAAATGTACTAGTGAAGGCGACTATCAAAAATATTATTTATTATAGTCGCTACGGGTCACTGATTATTAGTCTGGGCCGCAGGGAATGTTACTTGAGGAGATTCGGAATCAATTGTTAACAGAATACTCTGATTGAAGAGGATAACAGAACACCCTAATCTTTCTCTGGCGCAATCTGTTTGGCAAACGTGGTATCCAAAGACAATGAAACAACTGTCGGTGGTGTTAAATGTGAGTCGTCTCCGGAAATAGAAGATGTGGAGATGAATGTCATCAGTCCAGCAACTTTCGGTAGGTTTGAATATAAACCCAAAAAACCATGCCCGAACACCAAAAGGTCAATTTCCCGTTTAATTCCGCCAAAAGTCACAGGGAAACGCGCGGGAAGTTAATTGTTAGATGAAGCCTAAGACCAAAAGAGACTAAGGACAACGACTGGGTTTGATCCAATTTGTTCTGTCACATTGTCCTTATGGCCACCCGATGCACCGGAAAGCCTTTTCCCACTACTTGGGCATCTATCGGCCTCCCAGCAGGGTATTCAGACCTCAGTTTTGGCGTCAGAACTTGTGAAGCCCGTCTCTTTCCGGTTTCTAACTGCAGCAGCGTGGTCGGTACTTCTGATGTAGGTAAAGTTCACAAAAACTGAACGGGGTTTTATCGGAGGTGAGGCGCAGCCTGCCTGTGAGTACGAAGTGAGTGACACCAGGGGAAGTGGAAGATGTCAAAGACAGGGTTAGGTAGTTTACTTTGTGAAGATGTGGTAATCAGTCCGGTAAATCAACTCTCCTATCTCAAATGGGGAGTTTTTAGAACCTTTTGCCTTAGCCTTTTCCAACTGTGCAGTCGGGGCAGTTGTAGCTCCTTCGGTGAAGATGACGCTGCTCAGGTTAGGGGTTGTGTTTTAATTATAAGTAGTGGTTCCAACTTCATTTCAGTCAAGGTTCACTAATACCAATGTATTGGTCAGATATGCGTTATATGCCAAATTGATGAGATGCAGATATATGTGACTAGGCTAACATTGGAAACAAACCAATGAATTCAACAAAAATTAATGAACACCGAAGGTTTACAGTAATCAGACGGTGAAACTCAAAAAGTTCGTTCGCAGCTATCCAGGTAAACCATCACAATAGCATAACTTGTTAACATTCGAGAAGTACAGACGTCGTGGATTTTCACGTAGGTTGCTGAGACGAGATCGGAGCTGTGACGATGTTCGAGGTATGACGGAGCAAGGCAACCAGACGAAAAATGTGGCCTCACACGGACAGAAAACAGCAGATTGTTATGAACATATTTTATCGTTTCATTCAATGTCAGCAGCATGTGGAATTGATGCTAGGGCATTTTTAGACAGAAGTGAAATGGTTTGTTAGCAAAGAATAAAAGTACTCCCCACTCGGAAACCAAAATTACTGCAAACGATGTAATAGGAGGTGATCGATCAGGTTGCGTTCTGCACTTGCAGTTGTAGCTAATATTCTCCTGTTCAGTTTTCATAGTGCATGCGAAGCCAACCTTGAGAACGCAGTGCTTTGGCCATCATGAGGCCAACAACTCACATACAGACAAAGAACATTGTAATGTGCTATCAGCTAACGTCCACATTTTCTGAGGCAACCGCACCTTATTTGGTACGATTTCAGACAAGCACGTAAACACTCGCCGTTTTGTAAGTACATATTTCACAAGTGGAGAGGACAGGCGTTCGTTTGTTCGAATGTTTACTGAATTCCATCAGTGTTGGATGTTACACGCGCAGCTGGTCGTTGGATTGTCGCTTATGATCCTAAGAGGGCCCTAATGAACAACATAAGACACTGTGTGTATTCCGAAATCGACCGTGTGCACTATTCAGAAGTGATAAATTCTCCGGAACACACCCCATGGCAGAACTGTACGCAACATCCCGAGTGAACTGTGAAACCGACAAAGCGAAATCCTTGTTCCCAAGTGCGTCCTGCACATGGATGAGGAACGCTGAAAGCCGCGAAACTCACACCACGAGAGAATTGTGTGCGTGAACTAGGAAGACCAAACCAACCAACGGTGACTGGGCTACAAATGGCAGAACCAAAACGAAATTCGTGATGATCACGGAAAGGCAAAAAACACCGGATGCAACGATGTTGGAAAATCGAAAAAAACTTGCTCGCAAACAGAGGAGAAAAGGAAAAAGATAGTTGCAACTCGTGGAAAGTTTAGAACAGATTGAACAAGTGCACTTAGGTAAACTGCGTCTATGCGGTTGGAAGGTGCAAATAGGAAGACCGTAATTAATCGACCGGCGAGGGGAAAAATAACAAATACTTGCACTATTTGTCACAAACAACCGCAATGCCACGAATCAACAAAGTTCATTTTATTATTTTCCTGCCTTCCCAACGAGCGTCGCGTCGGGATTTCACCATAATCTATTATTCCCATTACGCCGTTTGCAGGTAATACCGTTTCTTTTCCGTCCAGATTCTAATTTACAGGCGGTGTTCCCGGTGTTTCTTCTGATCATCTGGAGTTTGGAAGGAGAGAAGCGTACATATGTTAGGCGTGCAAACACAAACCCTATCTGTACATTGCACTCACCAGTCAAGATGAGTTACTGGATAGACTAAGTAAATGCGGGTGTACCTCACTGGGCTGCCGGTGACAATACATGAAACAAATGAAACAGAGTAGTTACGAGACTACAGCATGTTACAGTAATCAAGTGATTTAACTCACAGGAAGTGTTCACAATTGTTCAAAGTGACCATCACAATATTTAAACTTACCGTCACCCGGAGTTACCGTGAACTGCTGAAGCGCGATCGGAGCTGCAACGATGTTCCTAGTAGAACGGAGCTAAAAAATTGGACGAAACATCCGTGTTGTACCGTCGAGTGACTGCGTAACGAAGAGAAGAGCAGACCGGTGTGCACAAAATTTGTATTATTTTGCGAGGTCACTTTTATCAATTTGAACAACATGCAAATGTGAGGTAGAAGGTTGTACAGAAGTGAAGCGTCGTTGGAAAACAAAGAGGAGGAATCTCTGTAGACTTCAGAGAAATGCCTCAGTGAATTGCCGACTTAGAATTTCCGTTGGAAGAGGCAAGTTATGGATAACATATAGGGATCATTTCTAAAGTCTCCAGTAGGTGAACAGTGTATCAAAATTCATTTCGAATATACAGGGAGCTGCCGAGATTAGATGCCGGAGACTTTGGGCTACCGTTATCTTTCGGTTGCCAGTCCTGTGACTTCTGCAGCCTGAAGTACAAGTTGGGTGCTTTCCCAACTGAGGAACACAATAGAATCCGGAATGCTGATCGTCCCTGTGCTTGTGCATAAGACTTGGGTGGAACGATATCCCAAGCATTGCTTAGGGTAGATATCGTTGAGCATTTAACGCCTTCAAATCTCTAAGTCGGCTGCAGTGTACGTTTACAAATTTCTCTGTAATCCTATTAGGAATGGAGTACTGTAACCCGTACGGAAGCTTCAGTCGATTCTTACTGAAAGGAGGACAAAGCAGAAAAGAGCTAAGAATTGTCTGTAAAACCCTTAATGAATAGTTTGAGGCAAAACAGCGGTCGTTTGCTCTAAACGGAAATACATGTCTCGTAGCATAGGAACTGGGGCACCTTTAGTGATATCCTCGGACAACAGTCAGACTAACATTTTGTTCGATAAGATTGTGAATATCGGTAGAGAACCGTCGCATGGGGTGGTCCTAGCTGGTGTGTCTGACACCTTTGGACTTGACTTCGAAAAGTGTTGTTGATTATATTCTAGAAACAGGAATAAGGAGTTGATTGTGACCCAGTTAGGCGTAATGGAAACCTTACTCCTTGTCCTTTGCCCCATCTTTAGCATATTACTCAATTCCCTTTGGTTGCTAACCACAGACGTTGCAGAAGTATTCTTTTATTGTTTCCACTTTCTGTTTCTTTCCCAGCCTCCTTCAGCTTTCCCAGACAGCCAGTTTGTCTTTTTTATCATAAGCTCAGGTAATGTTCCCGGTAGCTCCACCCATGATTTTGATCCGGTCAAAAAATCTGATCATACGACGAGTGCTGTAGGTAACTATGCTATCGCCCACCTCATCATATAAACCCTCGCTCAAACTTCGTGTTTATAATTCTCATGAAAAATGTCCATACATTTCAAATACGAACTTAGTAATGAATGCTTACATCTTCCGTTCAGTTGGTAAACTGTGTAATTTACACTGGCAACTCCGATGTTGATTCAGTGCCATAAGAGTGGCGTTGCTTTCCACATTCTGGGGCATAAACGGAGATTAGAAGGTGAGTGGTGCAGGAAAATGAACATTAATTGGGTTCTAGCCTTAAGTCCTGTGGACGGACTTCCGGGCGCCACCTGACTGACAGCCTAAATTTCCTTGTCGCGTTGCTTCTTCTTTTGAAGTAGTCATCGCAGCATAAAAGCTGAGAGCTAACATCTCGAAAAATAGCTTCAAATTTACTCAGAAACTTCAGGCTGAAATGTTGGGAGTCGAAAATGCTTGACAAGATGCAGCCTGATCCACGTTCCTTCAAGAGCAGTTGTGCGTGATGCTGTGAATAGTTCCAGCGATCCAGTTTGACGGCCTATATCTTAGTTGGCGGTGAAATTTTTGGAAGGAGCAGCATATATAAATCTTCATCTTTATCAGTGTTTATTTATTCGGCTGCATTTACTGATTAACTGAGGATTTCCCACGCGTGGGAAATTTGGTGTTAGGCAGAGGTGACAAACGGTGTCTAGTGCAACATCGGTTGCAGGTACAGATCAGTAAGGACATTGGTGAATAACACCGCAAGAAAACTGTCTTATTCCGGTTTTACCTTGAATACTGTCTTTTGGTGAATGATAATGTTTTGCCCGACAAAAAGGCACAGTTCGAATAATCCAGTAAATCTACGAACAAGTAAACGGGTACAATACCGAATGAAACTACCGGAGGAAAGAGCCGCCAATTCGGTGCGTCCCAAAACACACTTAAATGCTGTACTGATGAAGTCTGCGTTAACACTGAAAGGAAACGGATACTTGCTTACATAGGGCTTTTCTAAACAACGTGGCAATACAGTTCAGAAATGCCGGTCGGGGCCGGGAAACTGAAAGAAAGAAAGTTCACCGAGTAAGAAAACAAGAACGTCAGGACGCGAACAAATATGGGAAACCGGGTTAGCTTCTGGCCGGGTTTGACAGACAACCGGACAGAGCTTGTCTACTGCCGAGTGCGAAGTATGTTCATAGAGCCAACATGTCGTCTATAATCGTGACACCAGACATCGCATACTCCGCGAGGCACATATCCACGATGCAGACCAACGTTCGCTTGGGGTGAACTACTGTCAGCAAGGAACTAGTCTTAAAGACCAGAGTAAATTGTATCATTTGCCGAAGCCGCCGTATTAAGTTCCGTACCGATTGGCGAGAGATTGCAGCTTAAGGCCACAGTAACTCGCAATAAAATCGTGGTGATGGATTCAGTATGTGTTGAGGTGTAAATCGGGCAATCGGGATTATGATGATCTCATTCGATCAAAACGGTAGGAAAAAGTAATTCGAAGACAGACGACTTGGCTTATTTATGGAAACGCCACCACTGAGACCTCAGGTAAATGACATATCCACCACAGGATGAGGTGAGTACAAGTCAATGACGCTAAAGATCTAATGCTTCAGCCTTCTATGCGGGATAGTTCTGACTGAATGTGCAGGGTTGGGCTCCAGACCAAAAAGATCAACTGATGGTCCAAGGATGTAGATACACAACCCTTCACTTAGTAGAGAGACTCTGAATAGAAAGTGTGACTTAGTTGTCACCAAAAGTAAACACTGCCAGGATCGTGGCGACGCGCACACAAAAGAAACCAACAAAAAACCTTATGCCATTGATTAGAGCTGGAAATCATCCGTTTCGATAAATTCGGCTTGAAATCGTTCAAAAGGGAAAATAGTCCTTTTGGCCAGAATCCTCGTGTTTAAAAATAGTTTTGGAGATCTGAGAATCAAACCTTCAGTTGTAAATAAACAGCTTTACTGAAAATGTTGAAATACTTCGAATAAGTGCCGGAAGTACTGGTTTAGGGATGAGAATCTTTTCCACAATTTTCGCGAAAACAACCCGATATTGGCGTTAACTCACTTTTTTAAGTCTTATTAATGAGATGACTGCAATGTTCGAGATGAAATACATCATATAACAGCCTGAGAGTGCTTCATTCTGCGGCATTTTGAAGATATGGTCGAAATGGAAATGTACGACCACACAATATCAGCACTGCATCTCAACGAGAACACTAACACATTTGATAGTGAAACGTATGATAATATTCTCATCTTTTTTTCTATACGATACTCTACCTGTTTCTCATTCTTTCCAAGATTTCAGGTAGATACTGATCGATGAAACGTTGCTCTTAGAAATGGTCGGAACTGACGCTATCATGTGGTTGTGCCCATCCTCGATGTATATGAAATGGCGTAAGAAAAGGCCATTATGTCCCACTCTGTCGTCGAACATCTTCAGAATTTAAATTCTATTCACTTTACTGCGTTTTCTCCAAACATATTGAGGTCGCGTGCCTACTAGCATACGTGGTGTTATGGCGGTGAGTTCCCACTATGGTCATGGTAGTGTGGCAGTGAGGTATTGAGCCATGTCGCATTTTTGCGGTTTTTTGTTCACACATCCATCTGTAAGCATTGAAACACACTCAGACGTGGGTTTTCCCCCTTCCCGTTGCTCGTTTGATTTTTTAGACACATTCCATATCTTTTCGGATCCTGCCTCTATGTGTTCATGTGTGATAAACACATAGTCGCAAAGGTCAGTAATCACGGAGTTCGCCTTTTCTCCCGGGGCATAAGTTCGTTTTATCTGTTAAACGTCTGTGTAATGGATTCGATGTAGAATATATTGAAACGCGCAGCCGTATCTACGCGGATAAAAGATCGGTGCATTCATAGACACCGGGCTAGTTTTGCCCGCAGTCGTGACGTGCTTGCACAGGCATCTCTACTAAACGAACTCACTTGTCATGATTGTTTCCTTATCTGTTGACCACATGCATTCTTCCAGCGAGCGATGCTTTGTTGGTTCATAACTATGTGCTTTGTTCCAGTTCCAGTTCAATTTGCCCAGGACGAAGCAGCTGTTGCTAACTGAGCATCCAGAATATTTGCTTCGGAATGCCGGGGAGCAGCACTCGGAGCGGCGACCATCCCGCTTGAAGAGGGATTTAGGGATATTTCGGGTTCGGTTTATCGATTTCGAAGCACGTCCTGATTATCGCGCGCGATTTGAAAAGGGCAAGTAATTAATGCGTGGATATTTAATTTGAAGTTTCTCATACAGTTGTTATTTTTGGCAATTTTTTTTACCGTACAGTCTGCTTACATTTCACCTACGTCCACGTCTCTCCAAAAAATATTCATATATAACAAATTATGATGACCAAAACCGGTCGTCAAACAAGATCGACTGGTGTCAAAATCACTTGTTCTGGCTCTAAATTGGATACTGAACGACCTAAGGGCAAATGCTCTGGGTCCAAAACTTGTAAGGACCCCTCCAAGGAGGCCGTCATTAAAGGGGGTGAAGATAAACTGATGACTCCCACCAATACCCCTCTAACCCAGCCAACACATGGAACGCTCATAGGATGGTCGACCGCACCTCTAGTGTCCTATGACAGTCCCATTAAGGTAGAGGAAACTCAATCGTGTCTCACGCAGTAACCAATGAACCTATTCCAAAAAAAATATGATGGATGTGTTTTTTATCATCATCTGCGTTCCCATAAGTTTCAACATATGCGATATACTTCTTCTTGTTTAAGTCGACTTCAATAATTTCTGCGCACCAATTTGAATTTTCAACATGTCGAAGCACTCAGGGTTATCGTGATCTAATGTTTTTCCTCTCTCTAACTTGCTGAAATATGGCAGTGACGCTGCCCGTAGGTATTCCAGGTACACGGATGCCTTACGTATGTTAAATAATGGACATCATAAGTTTATGCGCGGTTCATCGTATTTAGGTGGTGACGTAAAACTGGTGGACGCTTTTACACAAACGGAACTCGAGGAAGTACTACTTTTGGATGAAGATGTTGTGCAGCAACCGCCTGAAGAAGCACCCCGTGAGGATTCCGCATGGGAGGTTGACTTGGACGCAGGTAATATTTGTGCTCGTTAACATACAACTTGCACTTATTTATGAAGATGTTCCCACAGAATGCAGATGTAGAGTTCATGAGAAGACTATCACAGCAGTTGCTAGAAGGATTGCCGTTCGTGCTAATCTATCCGCCGCCTCCACGAACATAATGCCCGAGGAGCTTCGTCATCTATCTCCCTCAAGGGTACTCCCCGCCTGTCTGTTCGGCGATTTATAGGTGGCGCTGAATACGTCCATTTTGGGCTGAACAGTTATCTTCAGAGAGTGCTGCCTAACCAACCGGAGTAGGGCACCGTCAACGTTCAGTTGCACGTTGAGAGAATAAGTCCGTTCAATAGCTCCCGTATGCAGTTATGGCCTATTTTGGGTCGTCTAACAACGCCACTGACCACAATTTTTATCATCGGTATACTCTCTGGTGAATCAAAACCCAATGATGTTTGCGATTTCTTAAGAGACATCATCCAAGAGCTGATGGAGCTGCAATAAAGTGGGTTCTGTTGCCAAGACAATTACACGTGCAGTGTGAAGTTAGATTGTGTGGTCGCAGATGCGCCAGCGCGCGCTTGTATCCAGCAAGTGAAGCAGAACTCAGACTACTTTTCGTGTGAGAAGTATATTGTTCGTGGTGTCTATTCTCATGGGCATGTTGTTTTTCCAAATAATGACTGCCCGGCTAGAACGGACGTTGACTTCCGTTTACACTCACAGCCGGAAGACCATACTGGTTTGTCGCCGTTTGAAGTCCTGCGAATAGATATGATTAACACATTTCCGTTGGATTAAACGCACATGATTTGTCTTGGGGTGATGAAGCGATTGTTCAATCTTTGACGTTGTGGCTCAGCTGTACAAAACGTGAGACTACCTGCAGCGGCCATGTGGCAGATAAACGATCGCCTGTTGTTGAAACATGATTCCTTAAATTGTGCAGACTACTGGACGACGTTGACCGGTGGAAAACAAGTTAGCATGGGCAATTTCTATTATACATTGGACTTGTTGTCCTGAAGGACATGTTGGACGCCAGGAAGTACTAAAATTTCCTACACTTCTCAACCTGCATGTACATACTGTGCAATAGCCGGCTGGCATAACATTATCTGGCGTTTGTACAGAAAATGCCCATCAAAACAGTTGATCAGTTCGCTGCTCTGTACGGCAAAAGCGAGTTGGTCTACAATGTGCACAACGTGAGTCATTCGTGCGATGAAGTAAGGCTCCGTGGTTCCATGAATGTCTTCTCAGGATTCCCCTATGAATCATATTTGTCAAGTTTGAAACGCTTGTTAAACTCACCAACGTTGCCAGCTTCACAGCTATTCCGGAGATTTGCGGAAAGGACCGCCTGCGATAATGACGAGGAAATCAAAGCGTATGACGACTTA
>LUCH01017971.1:0-21154 GCA_013368495.1 Paragonimus heterotremus
GTCCCCCAAACAAGCGCAGATAAGAATCACTTTCTTCCGTTGATGCATTTTTTCCCGTAGGAAGTAATCGGTCACCCGGTTGTGATTGTCCAGCACACTAGCGATCATCCCTATGAACCTAGAGGGAGTTTGGAGGGATTTCTGCAAACAATTGATCAAAATGACTAACAGCAGCAAACTGTCGAACAGTTGCTACAACTACGTTAGGTCTCACCTGTAGCATGTGCCCCAGAGATTCGAACGCACAATTAGTGAATAACAGAAAGGATGGTAGGCCACCACAGCGCGGCAGTTCGCGCACATCCGATAAACGACAGTCACGGTCACATCGGTTGAAAGAAGGTTTTATTTAGCTGATGCACCTCGCTGAGACCAACTGTTCGCAAAATCCTCTTTGGGTTCCTTTCCGGGCCGTGGTTGACGTTTCCTAGGTTACAAGTCAATCGACTTGTCCACGAGAAAAAGGTGCACCAACTGAAAGAAGTATTTCACAGACCTTCCTGCAGCGCTGATTATTGAGATCTCGTAGTCTGGAATGCTACTCAATGGTGGTCGAACAATCCTACTCTCATTCGCAGATCGTGAGTTCGAATCTTTGGAATGCGTGGCGTTGCTGAGGCCTAACGAAACAAAAACACGTGCCCACTACTTTATTGGAGGTCACTGGGATCAAGTGTTTGCGAAAGTACGAACCCTTGGTGAGTGCACCTCTCTTAAAAGCTCCATTATGCATTTAATTAGTACAAAGCCCGGTGGAAAAAAAAGCATAGTACCACACAGCACGGGACAAACAAGGAGAGAAAAGAGATTTGTGAGATCAGCACAACAAATTATCAGAAGAAGTTCCACTGGCTACATCAAACTTAATAGCATTTCTAGCCAAAAATGTCGAAGTCTCTGGGTCCGCCGACCAAAGAGTCTGTTTGCGTGGACAGAAGCAAACTTCAGTGTTAGCTAATTTACGTCTCAGTGAAAAGCTATTGTCTGGTCACCGCATTGATTTTTCAGACCCATCGCGGGTTTCTCATACGGACTTGTATACGACAAACAACGGAGGCAAATGAGGAGGGTATTCCAAATAACAAAATCCATGACCAGAGGTAGCGTTAGGTAAGGAAATGTTCAGCCAATCCCTTCTGAAAATCAGTTGTTATTATGTGTATGATGATTCCGCCATGACCAAATAATCACGTGCGGATCACAATAACTTAGTTGAGCCGGTTTAACGTCACCTGGCACGCATCCAGGTTTCCCAAAAAGGATGTTCACATGAAAGCCAGCATAGAAATATAGTTACTGACGACTAGCAGTAATACCCGTAAAACATGAGAGTCTCAGTGATTATTTAAAACACAACCTCAATGACCAGTCCACCAGACGTCGTCGGAACACCATTTGGGCCAACGACGACGATCATCAAAGAGGTTAAGGGCAGTGTGCTAGACACAAACAGAAAGGCTCACTTTCCGTTGCACCTATATTTTTAACATACACACATACACGTTCAGTTTGAGCCCGATCATGCTGCTGTAGCTCCCACTACAATCCACCCAAACAGTATAAGAAACGACTGCGGAAGATTTAAAAAGCAATGAAAAATGGTACAAAAACAAAAATCCATTTAGATGTTATTTCTTAATAACTAATCGACATCGCTCGTATGAAACAGCACACATTTTCCCCCGTAAACTTCATTGATGCAGACGCACGACCGTTGTGAGCCCGGCGAAGTATGAAATATCTACAGATGGTAACTTGTTTGCATATCAATCAACAATGGACCTCCCAACGACTTTTCAATCACCAACTCAGTTATTACGTAAACCTATTCGAATGGATTTAATTGAGGATTCACTTAAATATGTGAAGTGTTTCAGTTCGTTTGGTGGAATTTCATGCATCCCGATCTCTGTTTATCTCCTGCCGATGGTTTGTTGCTTCCATGATGAGGATATCGTTCAAACATTGAATAAGAAGGCGTGTACATGTACAGTCTCCTCTGGACTCAGACGGTTATCACGAGCGCTGAACTAAGGTTTGAAGTTGTCCTAGGCTGTTTCGGCGGCAGTCGATGGTTTCGTAAAGCAAGACAACGGGGACAGTGATTTAACATTTTTTCGATTAAACTGTCCCAGCATAAGTGCGCTGATGACCGCTATGTGAGACAACAGTCCCAAACAACAAGGTCACAACACGGCGAGCCGAACCGATCAATTTTACATAACCTGATCAGACCGTCGATTGAATACCGACAGGTTTTAATCGATCAACGGTAATGCTGGTGCAATGTCCGCAGTATCCTAAACTATCGCAAACTGCTCGTTCTTACTATCAGATCAATAAATCGCGCATCTGAGTTTTTTTTAACACACAATATTAAACCGCAACGCCATCCCCAGTTGAAGAAAGCTACATTGTGCAGTCAATGATGGTCAAACAAAACAAACCTACTTGCACCGTGCTTTCGAAAAACACAACAGGACGGGCGCAGAAGACTTTTCACTCTGACTTTCTACGACAACCGATAGTTTTGTCAACGCTATACGTGATGAAGTCGTTTTCGTGGACACGTTTTCACCAGCAGTACCCAGTCACCCCAATCCATGAACTAAGGAACAGCGATGAGTAAGTTGCATTCAATTAACATGGTGGTAGCAGTAGTCACAGTATCACAATGTGTAAATTCACGGCATTGACATCCATCGATTACGTCCCTACATCACCAGGTTGCTTTCAACTCAGCTGATGGGTCAGCAAAACAGAATTGTTGTTCAAGGAAGAGCTGCTTATGATGTGGACACGTAAATACATTAAACAATACGTGATTGGACGGTGTTAGAACGTATTCTGAGGTTTCTCATTACTGAGCAGTTCTAGCGGAGTGTTACAAGGCTGCATAGATTCATTTTTCTAACAGTAACTCTAACGATAACCTACTGTATATCTGGGGATGCCAGGCCGCTAATTACAGATTGCAAACGCTTGCTCTCGAGTGTGCTGGTGAGATGATTTCTATCTGTAATCTGAAGAGTGAAGTAAGATAAACTGGGAGGTGGTGTGAAAGGAGAACAACAATTGCAATTCAGCAGCTGGGTAGGCACGGTTGATCATAACTATTTGCCTAGATCGCATGCTGTGTAATCACCTTTGAAAGTTAAATTCAACAAAATTCACTTTATGGAAGTAGCCTCAGTGTGAATTTTTGTAACCTGCGGCTTACAATGAACTTTTGTAGACTTGCCCGAATAATCATTAATCAGTAAAACGTTTTCCAGAAATTCTTCCTAGAATGATCAATAATGTCATTATGTCACTCTGGAATATTTCGTATGCAACAAATGCAAATTTGTACCTCATGAACGAGAGAAGCCTGTGTTCACACTTACTTAGAAGTGTGTATTAATCAATCCCAAGTAATATGTCTAACAACATCGTCGAACGCACGTGAAAAACTAAGACGGCGTTTGTTCATTTTCGTCATCCTAGGCTAAGATGGGGTATATGCATCTGTCCAGATAGCACCCCCAAATGACTTGGGGACCTGAATAAGTCGTATGAAAAGCACTCAGTAATTGTCTATCGTAACCACTGTCGTCCCCGGACCATCGATTGCATTGGGTGGGAACGAGGTATCAGCAAGGACAGTGATCGTCGATATATTTCGGCAAAGATAAAATCAGCAAGTCCTTAGGAGATTATTTTAAAACAGTCAGACTTGCTGGTAGCAGTTTTTTTACGCGTGTCTGACATTCCTAGGGGTGTAATGTTGTTTGTTTATCGACAGGATAGGCAAGAAATGAGTCGGCGGTGCATTCCAATGAGTATAAACACCTTCTGATAGGTTAGAATAAAAACAGCTGTATAATCACACTTTTGTACACGCACCGGAAATTCCGTCACATCTTACTTATGTTTGCCAATGATCTAACTGAAAACAAACATCCTTGGTAGATGGGACTACATGTAACGACTACAGTAAGGTATTTCTGAGTCACAGGTTACTGTACCATTTTGATGTATGTAGCTCTCAGCGCACATGTTTCGGGTGAGAAGCGAAGTCATAACTTGCTCCATGCTTCGTTGGTTTGATTTCTCCCTCTTTCTCTCCGTACACTTTCTTCCAGCGTCAATCATATTATACAACGTCAACGCATTGTGCTCTCCATCATCGCAGGCATTTCGTTAACGTGATACACTTTCGGTCAAATTCTGTTGGACGAGTTCAACAAGTGTCGTAACCACTGACACTAGTGTCTTACAGATTGACGCTCGCCTCATCCTTCTGAAGTTGTACATTACTCCTCGTGCTATCTTTCCTTCTACCTGTTGAGAAACTCGCATGTGAACTGATGAAGTTAAATTAAAACGTGGGTGTGAACAATGTCATTAAATGCACACGACAGTAGACGAAAAACGAATGCAGCATAAAGTGATGGCCGAGAAGGAACAAATTTACCAAACACTGATTACTTCACAGTTTGACTATTCACCGACTGATGAAATCGATACGCTAGTGAAAACGTGTAGATCAGCAGCTTAACGGTTCAAACACACTGTCCCCGTTGCACGCTACTGAGCTGGTAATAACGAAAGGCCGAATCTATCAGTGAAACAAAGCCTGGACACATCCCAACAATCCACGTGCTGTTTAAAATGATTTCTAGATTTAGTAAGTGTAGCCTTTAGCGACCAGTGTGCAGTTAGTTTTGTTTCACGAAAGATATTTTAGAACATTATTTTCAAAAGATCAAATGAATTAAGGAAACATACCCAAGTACAAATTGATTTTAGAAAGTTACACAAGAAAGTAAACAAAGTTAGTCGTCAGTCGTTTACACAGACCAAATTCGTCGACTGAAAGCAAACACTGGGAAGTTCAAATCAAGGAAGTGTGGATGGACAACGATCTTGTCCAGATTAACAAGTAACAAAGGTTAAAAGGGAATAGCTTACTTTCGGTTGACTCTTGTAACCATAAAAAGTCCCATCTTCACGAAGTTTGAAATAACGGCGACGCCAATTTTTGATGTGTTCACCACGCTTCATGAGCCATCCTTCGCGTATGACCTTTCGCGTGAGTGGGAGACACACAGGCCGGCGCTGGAGCATGTTTAAAAGGTATGGTGACACAACCGAAGCTTCCAACTGATCGTTTTCAGTAACATCAAGAGATGGAACTTCTTCATCAGTGTTAGTTGTTTGCGATTCAACATTTAGTTGAGTAGGGATGGGTTGCTCGATCGGAGAGCTGAGAAACTGGAAACACTGTTGGTTTGTAGGAGTAGTAACCATATGTGGCTCAGAGGACGTGCCACAATGATCCAAAGTCGTGGATATCGAATTACTGTCCTGGGAAACGGATACTTCGAGAGGATCGAAAACATAGTCCTTTTTGACAATCGAACCAGATCCGTTGGAAGACTCATTATAGACCTTCGGACAAAAAGTCAATCAAGGACGGAAAGAAGCATAACCAACTAGCCAAACAAAACGAAATTGTATAAGTCGGTAAAATAGAAGTAGGAATGTCTAATATAAGTTCTACCTGAATTTCACGGAAAGCTCATTCGGAAACTCGGAAAAGTTTTCACTGACGAAACCGTCAATATAGTAACCCGACTGAAGCTCCTAAGAATCACAATAACAACACAATTACAACACGCCGCTTGATAATATGTGTGGCTTCTGTGGATGTGTTTTCTTGTGTATATTATCTGCAAGAAAACACATCCACAGAAGCCACACATATTATCAAGCGGCGTGTTGTAATTGTGTTGTTATTGTGATTCTTAGGAGCTTCAGTCGGGTTACTATATTGACGGTTTCGTCAGTGAAAACTTTTTTTTTCTTGTGTATATTATCTGCGAATTTATCATACATCTGTTTTGGTGACAAAGCTGCGACTGCCGTGACTAGCGACACTTATGTATCTTTACTCGAAGCATCGATGTGAACCACTGACATATTGTTGTCTATAATGACGATGACTCGAAGAAACTTATTCTGTTTGTGTTGACCATGAGATAGGCAAAATGAAAGTACGTAGTCCTGTTAGTCCATCTCTTGTTCATTTTAATTCATGATTATTTACTGTTTGCCGCTGTTCTCTTGTAGTACAGCCTTGAACAAACATACATAACAATTACTGACTTCAGAACGTGTCTGCTCCGTTCCTGAAACAGGAGAAACTACTAAAAAGACTCAAATGAACCCTATTTTCTGTGTAGTGATATAAAAACTGAGGAGACCAGTGATTGTGTTGGAAAAACAATGCCAACAAGCAAGAGTAAAAAATCAAATAAGATACTATTTCAGTGAATGACTACGTTTGACGTTCAACAAGTTTAGTAAATATGAAAACTGTTAACAATGAAACCCGAAGCAAAAAAAGCAACGATCAGGTAGTTGCTTTATAGAATTTAACTACAGACTGAGTGGGGTGAGGTCAGGTTGTCGCAATAGCACAGTTCAAAACGAACTGAGTAGATTCATGATCAGGTGGAACCGGAACTTTAGAAGCATCTCCCACGGTTATTCCTACAAATACATGCTGTCAAAACCAAGGCAGGGGTTGAACACAACCAGGTAAAATTATGTCAACAAGGCTTTTACTCATGAACCCAACTATCAGTCAACCGGCAATGTCCACGCGACCGATACAACAGCCCCCGTTGTACTAGTTAAGCGTTAAAAAAAATTAATATGAAGAAGATAGTGTGTGAGGCTGGATGAAACAGAAGTTAGTGGCGAGTGCCAGCAATGAAAGCGAATAAGGAGACAAATTGTAAGCAACTAGTATATAATATAAGTGGACAGATGAGAAATACCAGACGTACAAAAAGAGTAAATTGTAACCCAAGAACATCAAGCATACGTTTGAAGACTCCAAATGAATACCCGAACATCGCATTCTCTGGGAGAGTATTCCAGTGACGCATTGAGACAGAAAGGATTCAGCTCTCACGTTGTCAAACCTGGGTTTGTTTAATCTCAGACAGGGTCCACGGATAGTCTGTAGCCATGCTGATGCAAACAGACCGGAGAAGCCAGGACCAATGCGGAGGGTCAGCTCACCTCTTAGGCTTCGATAAAACAGTGACTATACGCCCAGTCTGTCAAGCCTTTGTATGACAAACCATTCAAATAATACACCAGGCGAGTACCCACACACATAACTCTCTCTAGTGCTACGCTAACAAGCAGTAAACATAACGAACTCACCTGGAGGTAATAAGTTAGGTGAGGTCTCACAAAAGCAGTGAAGAGCTTGCAGAACATATCCCCCTTCAGCATGCCGAAGGCTGGACGAACCATCCACAGCATAATAAAGCCTTTGATGGCTGCATGGTGCTATTGACTGCTGACCCTGAAGTTGCCACAGATAATAAAACCGAGGTCCATCTGCTGACTGGCAGCAGACAGCCAATTTTCACCTAGTGCACATGTGGGGGTGGCAGCAGCAGCAGAACCAACAGGTAATACTGTGCATTTTTCACGGTTTACCGGCAGTAACCATTTTGTTGACCACACCAAAGGTTGGTTCAGGGCCCTCTGTAATGCCAGCGATCCTCGGGAACTATTCACGATCTACCACATCTTGAGGCCACTCGCAAACATCAGTAAAGGTACCTCCAAGAGATCACGAAATTCACCGACGTAAAACGAGAAGAGAAGGGACTCCAAAGTTGAACCCTGCGGCACCCTGCTCATCACAACACGTCGGGGAAAATACTCGTTCCTACACGGACACATTGTTTCCTGCCTCGCATAAAGGCAGATACCCACCTTAAGACCATCCCACCCAATCCAAAGGAGTGTAGTTTCATGTACAGTATTTGGTGTGTAGTGTCAAAGGCTTTACTGTGGTCATCGAAAACTACTTCCACGGGGTGGCCGTGATCCAGTGCTTCTGCCCATTTCTCCTTTGCAACAAGATTTGTGAGGCAGGAGTGCCCAAGCCTGAAGCCACACTGGACTAGGCTAAGGAATCCAGAACGGGCTAGGTGAGCCTTTGCCTTCTCCCTTGCCAGACTCTCGAGGAGTTTCACCATGATACTAATCAGGTTAACAGATCGACAGTTAACAAATATCGTCTTGTTCTCCTTTTAAAACAAGACCGCCTCACACTAATTCACGGGAAGGATCCCGTTTTTAGTGGACTTCCAAAAGACAGGGGTAAGAGGGCTGCACAAAGTAGTTTTGGTCTACATCAATCAGGCCCAACAGCTTTTATGTTTGCTGATCTCTAATCAAAAAATTATAACCTCGGAGACCATCATATCCCGTAAGAAAAGGTGGTCATCGATTTTTGATTCTAGTTTCCTGGATGGGGTTTGAGGCTCCAGCATGAAAGTGTTCAAATATTAGTCTTCCAATATGCACGCATTATCGGAATCAAAGTGAACAGGCTTTCCAGCTCGATCCATGAGCGAAGACACCAAGGCAGTCTGCCCACCAAGACGTTTACTTATGCAAAAAAACGTCTCGGGCTAATGGAACCCGTGTCAGCTATCTCCCTTTCATACCACAACCTGGCAGATCTGGGAAACTGTTTGCAAACACCTCGAGCTACCCAATAAACCTCGAAATTGGTAATCAACGGAGCGCCGAAAGATACCCTCCAAGCAGTTGTCCGCTTTCGGGTGGCCTTCATATACTGTTGGCCAATCCATAAGGGCGTTGGGGTGATGCGTTTGAGGGTTGAAGGGAGTATGTATGGTTCAAGAATGGGAACAATGTGGTTGTAAAGCTTCTGCTAGGCAGACTCCGTAGAGCTCTCGTGTATGATCAGGCACGGCTGACGGATTGTGGAGGCCTCCACGGCATCAAATTCTGCCTTCCAGATGTTAGCAGAACGAGGTTAGTCGCCACACCTATTACTGGTAACAGAGCATCGAAACAACACGGCGATATGATAGTTAGGGCCACGTGGCTGTTGACAAATCAAATCGCATACAAAGCCAGTGGATTTCGCGAGGGCGAGGTTTAACGTTGAGGATTTGACCAGCCATAAACCTTCTAGGTTGATCACCAAACCGCTTTAAAGGTACTTGAATAAAGTATAGAAGACCGCTTGTAACACTTCCGACTGGAGTTGAACAGGAGGAAGGCGGCCAGCATACCTCTGGCACGTTGCATTCTCCTACGATGAGGCATCTGTTTTATGTGTGCCCACGGATGAGCTGCAAAACAACAGACGGATTAGAAGTGGGACTCCCGTAGACAGCAATCACTGTCAGCAGTCCTCCGGGACGTAAGTTTATGCACAGCTCTAAAGCATCGACAGTTTCATCAGGAAAACCAAAATATTCGGCCTTCGACACATCAAAATCATTCTTGACGTATAGAGCAACACTACCTCGTTGACTTCGAGGTATCCGATCACATACGAGCAGCTCATAATCTGCTAGAAGCAGCTCGCAGTCGTGTATATCTGATGATAGCCATGTTTCGGTGAAGACAATTAATCTTGGTTGATGTTCATCAACTGGGACCTGCACCTCATGCATTTCGCCCCTTAGACTACGCAGAGCAATGGCTTACAGGTTTGGAACGAATTCTTTTTAATAGTCCTAAGGGTGTAAAGCAGTTAGACTTCAAGATAAACCGCTGCTGTGTTGCTGTTAATGGGGATGGAACACAACCGACAGTTTTTCCAGTTCCGAAAATGAGCGCCCTTAAAACCTCAGTGACAACCACTTCAACCTGGTGAAAAGTGGAGGTTCTAAATACTCTGCGTTTAGATAGCCGTAATAATCGAACACGTCAGATTGAGATTAGGTAATGAACGAGCTCGATTCAGATGCTAGTCTCAGCCCAACAGATCTAAAAGACCGCGAGCTGTGGCTACATTTATGGGTTCCTTGTAATCCAGCTTACAAGAAACGTTATAAGTGGTAATACGTATAGCCTAGCAGTAGTCAGGCCATAAGTGATCCGGTAAGACACAAGGCATCTAACAATGCGTAACATGCGGATCGAAAATTTAGAAAATAACATTTTCCAATAGTTCGGAAAACTTCTAGTTAAGGTCCAGCACTCAAAATCAACAGAATGCACAGTTATAGAGTCTTGGAAGATCAATGATAGAACGCAGTTGGCAATACGTGAAACCAGATATAAGATATCAAATCGGTGTGTACCATTTTCTCTCGGACTTACAAATAAACAGAGTTAAAAGCAAGTAACCGGAAAATCCATGAACTTCGTACAACAAACTTCCGTTTGCTTTCACCTGACAGGCCAAAAGTAAAAACCCCACAATGACTATATTAAACAAATCGATAAAGAGGAATGTAATAATGTTCGCACAAACTGTGAGCGGAACAACCTTAAACGTGTATAATCGGCAATGTCCAATGGGTTTTTGTAAAAGCGCTCTATCACAACCCACCATGCTCAACTGAGATATTCCACGAGGCACGAGAAGTTGAGAGACTTGCGTTGCTTAAAAAGATGTAGGCCAACTTCCCAATATCGATAGAAACAAATGCGCCGATTCAAGTGCTTTGTCACTGCCCAGATATCCCGAGAGTGGCACATATGAAAGCCCATCTTTCGTCATACCGAGTACTAGACTAGACTAGAAGCCATAATCAGATAGAAAGTGTATGACATCAATTTGGAACATTATAAGTGACATCAGGGCGAAGCTGATAAGCGTGGTCAACACGGTGGTCAATGATGTTCATACTGCAGATTAATGCTTCAGGAATTATTCTTTCATTAAGCAAACTACTGCATCTCAGGAAGTATTTCAACTCTAAGCGTTTTTTTGCACCACTGTCTTCTCATTGGAGCCATTTATCCCGTAACCAGTTGTCAGCTGTCAGGTCGGATGGGGTTCCCATACAATAAGCCGAACAATTATGAAGCCGCTAACTTCTCAGAAGACACCAATCGAATTTGCTCAAAAGAACAGTCAAATCCTCATACTCTGGAACCAAGTTTTTGTCTGATCGCCTCATGGTTTCATTCAAATAACAGCGGTTTTTGTGAATAAAAACTTGTGCTGTAAACGCTCAGCTGACATTAAAAAGGTGTGACCCAACCGTCCTGAACCGAAGTTCAATTACATGACCAACTGACAGGACATTCGAAGTCTTAGAAATGTGCGCCGATGAAATGAAGCGTTGCTTACATGATCATTCCACCCGAGTGTGACCAAGTTAATAAGACCAAAACGTTTAAACACAATAAACCTGTTCAAATGCTACGGGCGAGGATGTGACAAATGAACATCATCAGTATTTAGTCGCCTGTAGTTTAAAGATACAAGGAAAATAGATGGGTCTACGGAGAAAACTTTCGTAGTTTGCATTGCTGATAAGGTAACAGAATGATTGAAAAAACGGGCAAAAGCATACCTCACAGAAACCCACAGAAACCCCACAGAAACCCCACAGAAACTGTCACCTAATGCAGAAACTAGACAATAACCTGAAACATACCCTGGTAAAAATAATGGTGGACATGCTATTAAAAAATGGTCACTGCTATACTCTATGTAACAAAACGTAACGACATTCTATAAAAAGGGAGGACAGGAAAACGAACAAGTCAATGTTTGCTCAAAATTTCGCACCAAAATAGTAAAGTTCTCCCTTGCAATTGCGAACATGAATAAATGAAAATAATAACCAAATGCGTGCTGTACATAAGTGATTCTTCAACGAAACACGCTGTCTGCATCATACATTTCTTGTGCAGTGAAGTAAACGATAAATGTCAATGGGAATGGGGTGATAAGGGTTACCGCTAAGCATGAGGACACAAGGGATACGTGAACCACATGTGAAATGTACCCTGATCAATAAAAAGAATACATTAAGCAGGTTTCACTTCGACCAGGGTCATACAGAAAGGCGAACTAAACAGACCAATAATAACGTAGCTGCTTACACTGACATAAGACGTACCATGAAGTGATGGAGCCAACGATGGTGTACGCATTGCTCAAAGCTTTTTGGTTGACCTTACGATGACTTTTGAGAAATACGAACGGAAGCCATTCGATATTCGAAGTGCCTTATTACATTCTATTAAACTTATTACTGCCCTTCAGGGAACTCCAACGAGAGAAACTTGGTCTGGGCAACAACTTAACAAAAGGTGGTATATGTCAAGTTCCATAATCTGCATAGATCCCATGGCCGCAGGGTGAGTCGACTAGCCATCGTGCGATTGACCTGTTTACTAGGGAACAAAATTCAAGGTTCTAGAAGAGAATGAGACAGGCTTTTGCAAGCACATTTTTAAACACCTATTTTGACCCAGCTAGGTCCCATCAGCACCACATATGCAGCACAGCTGAACACACAATCAATGAATAAGTGTCAGGATGTTGGCTAGATACTTGTCTAACTGTAGGATCATTTGCAAAATCTTCTTTAACCCCTTCTGAGGTCATAGCGGATGCCTACAAGTTTGCAGGCCAACTGCTTAAAAACCTCCGCTCATGAGTACCAGAAGTTCAACAGCCTTAAGAAGTAATCCACACATGTTCATGTGCCCCTGGTAACCACAACCCAGTGGTCTGGTTGGCACGTTTGGATTGCCATTCTGACATTCACGGGTCGAGCGAAAAAGTCCCTGACATGTGCCCTGCTGAAAAGAACCAGTTACGTCGGAAGAGCTGTTCATTGCTTCACTGGTAGCCACCGGAAGCAAGTAAGTGACAAATGTGTCGCATAAATGAATGACAGGGTGTCACAGGTCTTTATAATCCACCAGGGAGATAACCGATGATAAATACATCGACATGTACTACACGTGTATATTTGTCAGAATATGCACCATACGATATGTGATACGATGTGACCCGCCGAACCCTATGAAATTACATCACCATTAATGTTAGTTGCAGTAAGCTTGGTGATGTTGGTGCTTGACGGCCATATAACTATGGTGAAAAGCCATGGTTTGGGGTGTACAAAAGATAAGTATGAGAACAATTTGTAGAACCACTACATAAACTCAGATAATCAATATTAGGATGCCCACCCACTGCAAACAAACGACTAAATCGCAAGTGCAAGCAGAACGGCACTTGTAATCGGTGTGAATTATTTGTCTAACAAATATTTTCGAGAGTTAAATCGGCTTAGGAAAATGGTGTTTCAATGTTCCCACTCTAACGAGCGGGTCTGTAATATTTTCAGACGGGAATTCGTTCAGGCCTAGATGTGATCATAGTTCAATATGGTGTTTCAACATTACTCTCTCATGTACTGCTGACCGAAGTTGGAACCTGCTGTCAAGCTGGAGTGGACATTGTACAGAGCCATGAAGCAGAGCGATACGAGTTCCACTGGATAAAAATGAACAGACGGTCTCAGACAGAATGACTCGATGGAACCCGATTGACACAAACCACAGGAACAGTAAATGCTGACTGTATTGCCGTGCGCTTCAAAGTGTAAAATATTCCGGATTGTTATAAAAGACATCACAGTGTGGACGTCTCTTAGGTGACAAACGGCGTACCGACTGCTACACGTGAAACAATTCAGACTCTTTGGAAGCCCAAATATAGGTTTTTCATACGGCACGTATTGTATGTCCCAAGTGTCAGACTGATGGACACTACTGCTGACGCTTGCACTGGAAGGGACATATGCGAATTAATGACCAAATCAAAATGATGCTCATATATAATCTGGAACATCACATAACGACAACCAACTTTTGTAAGTTATCAAATGAATGCAACGAAGATCCAGACACATGCGTATGCACACATGTGACATACCCAGTGATCTTATGACTTGACTTGCTAACGGTTGCCAGAGTAACAGGTAAAATCCAGAAACATTCGGAAACGATCACTCAAGATCAAACATGAACATTTACGCAACTATTAGAAGGGCACTTCTGCATCAGGCAATATTCCGAAGCAACATATCTTCATCACTGTTATGTACTCGAGTTTATGTACGGGAAATAATATACCCGGGAAAGCTACCAGTGGTACGGATTTGAGACAATTAGTTCGATTACACCTAGAGAAAAAGCCAATAAACTATGATTGTCCAGAGTGATAACTTGTGTTGTCTACAGCGACTGACCCACCGCTACAGCAATGACCCCGAAATCTTGCAAGTAGCACCACCAATCTAGAAAGCAGACAAAGAACAAACGGCCTTTGAGGTGGCATTTCTGCAGCCAGCTATTCCGGTCCGGACTGATGACCAAAGGAAAAACATCAGCACACACTTTCCGTGCAATCATTCTGGAAAAGCTCAAGTGATTTAAATATAGCTCACCAGATTCTGATGGTATTCACCCGGTGTCGTGCGAAACTGTTGAACAACACCCTAATAACCCCCAATCGGTTATTGCTGTCCACTCAGGCGATCTCAGAGGAGAATGTCGATCAGTTGGAAAACTATCCGAAGATGGTCGCCTAAACCACACTGGTGATCCTCGCCTGGTCGCTATCCTTTCAGGCATTTCACAGATACTGGAGGTTTTCGCTACATACAAATCTGTTTTCTCAGAACGTTTTTACTAATAAAGAGATCGCCGGTGCGTAACGAACTTACTAGTAGTTATTTGCCAGCGAAAGAATGTAGTCGATCAAATCACACAGTGATTTCGCCAAACCGTTTGGTAGGCTAAACCCTCAGGTTCTGACTGACAACCCCAACATGGAGCGCAAACTAACTATCTCAAGTGGCTGAAGTTATATCTTACCAATAGTCACCATTGAGTACGTGTAGGCTACGCGTTTTCCGGTTGAAAAAAACCCTAGCGGGATACCCCAAGGCACTAATTCTGACAAACGAATATCCACTGTCTTCATCAATGATCTACGCCACTTGGTTTCGTTTATGTTGTTGCTATGAGGCAACAACGCTGGAAGCTGTCAGTTGACTAACATTTCAAATGTCTTTCCATTCAACAGAATGACCTGAATACCCCGTCAGATTGGTCCCAGACCAACAAATTCAAATTCAACACCAGAAAACAAATAAATAACTAATGCTTGTCGAATACAACGCGAAAAAATTCCCAGATCCCACAACTCCTGTGGAGAAGTTGGAAACTGTCGTTTTGTATATCCTCTCCGGCTTCCCCGGAATGAATGCAAACGGAAAAGTAGCTGACAAGGTTTGATGACTACTTGGGCAACTTCTTGTTAGGTTTATCCTTCCCGCACCAAGTCACTTCATCCAGCTACACTTCGAGAATGAAACAGCTAATTGATCTCCCATTCTTCAGACGGGCAAGTTGCTCTTGAAAAATTTGGAACAAAGTGCCACAAAAGCAGGTCATCTGTTGAAAGTTAGTCCCTACAAAGTGTAGCTAAAAGAACCGAGTACTCAAGTATTAGGATTCCATCGCCTTAGGGGTAACTTAGTGCTCACCTTCTTAGCCATCAAAAAGTCCAACGATGTGCGCAGCTCAGTGTTCAATAAGGCAAAAGTGAAGCGACGAGAGGTCATCCTTCGATACGTGAGAAGGAACATGGCAGACTAGAGTAATTATGGCTTACCCCCACGGCGTGCCAGTGAGGCACACAATACTTCACCCGAACATGGAAGTTCAGCTAACTTCGTTTTAAGGTCCGCTCTGACCACCTTTTTTATTTCAGCTAAGGACTCTCAGAAGTTAATCCGAATTAGACACTCATTTCTCCTCAATTACCTCAGTAAAAAATTAATCACTGAACATCCAACTATGCCTTACACAAATAATCCTCTGGGTTTTTATCTGTGGTAACGCCTTTATCATTGTGATTACGTAGATTTAATGTTAAATAATGAAATCATGAAGGTTGTTGACCAGTTTGTATACCCGGGGAGCTGTATCAACGGCGGCAGTGGAGATGTGGGAAATGAAACAGAAGCGCGTATCCCTGTGAGTACGGCGATGTTCGCTAATCTGAGTCGCCTATGACGACACTGTAGATCGGGTTCGTCTTCCAGGCTGGGGCCATCGCGACTCACAGGGTCAGTGGCTTGAGACATTAGGTGAGATGGTGGCTAACCGAGCTCAGTGGCGTGAATGTTGTCGTTGTTTGGCCGAGTTATCTGTGAAGTGAGTGAATCTAAATGACGCGGAGAAGTGAAAGCTGTAAGGAAGCTGTCCTGTTGATGACGCCTTACTTCCACTTACAGCCCGGTTGTTTGTTTGCAAGGTGTAAGTACCTTGGTGTTGTATGTTTGGATGTAGACGTAGCTATTTTCAGTAATTAGTTCCTTTCCCGTCTCCTTTTTTCTCTTCCTAAATAGCGTTTGTTTTTTCCTCGTAGTTGTGTTGCAGTTAACCATTAGTGTAAACCACTGATGTATTGCTGTCTATGACGACGAGGATGATGAAGAACGCCTTCATTTACGCTGAGTATTCAAAAATTAAGGACACCGGCGATGTCAATGCGCTAGACATAGATCAAGGTGGAATAAGGCGTTGGTTAGACCTCTGGAGTCTCCTCACCAAGAGTAGTAAGTATGCAAACACGTCACGAGTTGAAGACTTAGGAAAGCCTGGCAGGATTCCTAGTGGGCAGAATACAGTATACATTACAAAAACAAATCTGGCTGCTGCCTACCTTGTTCTCTATCCACAAGCACGAGAAGTCTGTAAAAAGGAAGGCTGCAACTCTTGAGATGA
This sequence comes from Paragonimus heterotremus, assembly GCA_013368495.1. Classification (NCBI taxonomy): domain Eukaryota; kingdom Metazoa; phylum Platyhelminthes; class Trematoda; order Plagiorchiida; family Troglotrematidae; genus Paragonimus; species Paragonimus heterotremus. The sequence goes on from LUCH01017971.1 coordinate 16,615, forward strand.
TATGAGAGACTTTCACTAGAATAGACATAAAAACGCCTCAAACGTTTAACGGTGCTTATGTACGCTAGAGCATGCCAAACAGGTGAAGTGTGCGAGTCTGGAAAAAAAAGCTCGCTGTCAAGCGTGGTCACTTAACAGCTACCGAACTGTCTGTCGGCCTAACCCGCGGGTCGTATAAGTACTGACTCAGAAATCTTGATCTCTACTCATCATCATCATCATCATCATCATCATCATAGACAATAATACATCAGTGGTTCACACTGCTGCCTAACTGTTACATGAAGTTCGAAGGTTTCACGACGTATGACAGTTCTTTATCTTGGCGGCTGACAGCCGACGAAAATTCCACGCCAAGGAATTTTACAGGTCTCAATCGAGAATCATCTCCATTAGATTTCCTACTATCGTGTTATGAAACATTGGAAAGACCTTCCTTCTGAGATCGGTAGTTTCTCCTTCGGAGATCATGCCAAAGTGTTAGTAAAATCTCGATTTTCTTCCAGAGTTTTTGATCATATTTTTAGCTGTAACCCCCAGGAGATGCACTGTATCCCGTTTTCAACGGTCTTACAAATCAAGGGATAGACTGAATGGATACATGTGATTTTGGTCCCCTAACTCCCAAACTCCGGTGCAGATAGCTGAAAACACTTGTTTCTCACATTTTGTCACTAATGCTCTCGATTTTGATCTAACACAACAAGATAGGGAACTAAAGAAAGCCGCTAATTTCTATTTCAGACGATAATCCAATGATTCGTTGAAAACAAGGCCTTTCCGTTCAGTTTGGTTCACAGGAAATGAGGCCGACTACTAGCTGATAGTCACTTTTTCGTATCCAAGCTCTGCATATCTCATTGTGTCGCGACAAACAAGCAAGAAAACCTACTCATTAATGATTCATCAACATTGGAACTGACCACGTAAAACAAATCCAATTTAGAGAACCCTTTACAGAGACTATGACAGAATTTATGATTAAGTGCAGACCACAACTGTGAAAATCTCCCCTTGGGACTTCGAGATGTGAAATGGCGACGGAGGATGACTCAATAAGTGTAGTGTTATAAGTCCACAGCAAATTTGGTATACTCGGGTCGGTATACAAAAGCGAAACTAAAGTTAGTGCCACAGTAACATTTTTAAGGTCCTGGTAGACAGAACAAAACAGGACAGATGTGAGGATAATAAAAACGGTTAAGCAAGAAGGTAGAGAGCCAAACCAAGCAGAAATAACCCCAGACAGAATGTACGCAGATAACGGCAGATAAGCTGAGAAAAGAGAACAAGGATAAACAGATGGGCGGCACAGAAAGGAAGCCTGCCGCACACAGATGTTTGGATTTCGGTTGTTAGCCTCCTCCAAACCCGGGATTTATGCTGACCAATTCTCAACAGACTGGTTGCCGTAGTGGCCGACACCAACTCGGAAAGTAATTCGTTTCTGCGTCACAATACCATAAATCAACCAAGATAGCTTTCTTGGTTCTTTCTACATGAGAATCCCTGCAGGCCCCATGAATGTTGTAATCTCGTTGCGAATAAACAGTAACTCATATGCGCCTAACGATCTATTCAGGAGTTCTAAGATTTCCCCGGTATTGTCATTCGTCCGTCTTCTAACCAAGCAGAACAGGTTAGATCTCATGAGCCCGTCGACCTTACATATTCTACGCAATTTCATGAAATGGTTCGCAGACCAGTAGCGCACACTCTCCCGTGTCCTGTCATCCATAAAGAGGTAAAGACATTATGCCAGCATATGGCATCCAAAATAACACTAAACGTATGCCTTTTAAGAGGGTAAAAAAAGGCCGCCGGTTTTCATAATGTAGCCACCTTCCTCAGCCGGTACAGCTCTCGACTAGACACTGGTTCAAATCGACAGGGTAGAAACTATGAAGTCCAAGTCGATTTGGATCCCAAAGACATTTTATCCCAACCCTTCTCCGTATGTTTACACGCTCACCTGGATGTCCTATCCATCGTCATTCCTATCGAAAACAGCAACATATCAACAGTTCGCACTTATGCCTAACAGTCACAACCACGACCTCTTGAATAGCTAACTGAGCCCACAGTCCCAGTTCCCATAAGCTGTCCACAACAAGAGTTCCGTATCGATAATCTACTGAAGTCCACGCTAACGTTGTACAGAATATTTATTCGGGCACCCTACAAGTTTCACATTACCGGCAAACAAGTGACGGGTTGCAAAAACAATATGTTGATGTATACGAGGAACACAGAACCCAAAACTGACTCATGTGGAATGCCACTGGTGGCCAGTAGAGCGTGTGACCCAGAGCTTTTCAACTATGCATAAAAACTTTTATTCTGCGGAAAACTTTCCAGCCGTGGTAAAAATCCCGCAGTTGTGTTCATGGTCGTCGGCTAAACAAACAAAGAGTGAACTGAATTTTGTGCATTTCAAAGTAAGAGACAAAAGAATATTCTCCTTCGTTTAGCAGATAAATAATTAAATTCAAGGAGGTTGGTATGTTCGGCAACAACATAACGTGTGTCCTGGTCCCTTGAGATTCTCTCTAGCACCCTGAAGATGATCTACGCTAGATTCGCGAGCAAACGGTTCATAGATTCTTTCCGGTCGTTTTTCTTATGAATCGATTAGACAGGATGTTGGCTATATTCACATGGTCGGGGGATATGGAAATATTAAAATACATGGAGCTTATGAAGTAAGATACTAGCCTACCGTCATCTAATGTGTGTATGGAGTAGAACAGTTTGATAGTTCTCCTACACTGTCCAAACTATACGCTGTATCTCGTTGTACTCGGATACAACTCATTATTGTGACTTAGTACTTTTTCAAAATCACGAAATGCCTTCTTAACAATCTCGTGTATACCTGTGTTTTTGGGGAGCCTCTTAATGGTCACTGCAAAAAAACACCAAGTAAAATAGTAATTTATTCCTAAACATACCGGGAGATGAAAGTGGTCCGTAAGAAAACACGCTCAATGCACAGCCAACCATAGTATGGACCATGCGATTTAAGCCTGAGCGGTGTGACGACGACGACTCACCAGTCGATAGCAAGATGCCTACGTGTAGACGCTTCAGTTCACGCTTTTCGTTGTGACAATCCGAAACTTACTTTGATTCCCGAAGCAGTTTGGTGCACTATGCGCTTGACTAATGCTGATCTCTCATTGGTTGGAATGCTATACAAACCTCAGCCTACTGATTATGCAAGAGAGAAACTCATCTTAACAAGTTTGAAAATTGTCATCTGTCTAGGCTGCCCTCATATCTCTTTCAAGAATGACTTCAACCTTCCAGAAATAAACCCCTGTAAGTTCTCGTATATGGCAGCACGTTTCTTCCACCTAATGGGAACCGTGGGTTTATCTGAACACGCATTAGATTTCACACGCTAGTGACGATCATACTCCCGCGCGTCCTGGTTATGTTCTCACCAATGGGAACTCATTTTTAAGTCCTTGTTCTCCTCAAACTAGGCGATCATACAGTGATCTCGTTCACCTGCAACACAAGTCCAATTTGTTCTGCCATCAGCAACCGTAGGAACTACCAGAAGATAAATACAGATACACCGAGTTCCTACTTGGCTGCTGGAGCTTGGGACGAATTTAACCTTTACTATTCGGTTTATGAACTACGTGCTAAGTTGACAGACGTTCTTTTCACAACCGTTGCAAAGTCCACACCATTGTCGGCTCGAAAATAGAGTAAACCACCACATCAACTTTGTAGTGGAACGTTCAAGAAGGAGCATACGTGGACGCGCTACCGAAGTTCCAAGTCCGAGAGTGACCGCATTGTTTATCCACAAATCAGGATCCGATTCATTATGCTTACATCACCAGCAACTCTTAACCGCATAATTCAATGACACAGAAAGCCCACTCCGAGATGCACCTTCAACTCAGAAAGCAAATGCTGGAGGACCACAAGTTTTGGGTCCAACAGAACTCTGATTCAGAAGCCGTAAATGTTTTGGGGGACTTCTACAGCAGCACTTTCGTTCGAATACTTTAAACTACTCAGATTCGAACTGCCGACCAGATACAGTATGAGCACTGTGGATGCTTCATCTATGGCTATTTTTTTTAAAACTTTGCGCCATAAGGATAACCCTTCTGGTTTTGACTGTATTACGCCCAAAGCGTTGCGTGAAGCCACTGATCAGCCTGCCAAACCTCTCAATTTGTTATTTATGCAGTCCACTTCAAGTAGTTTATTACCTGGCAATTGGAAGCTTGCATATATCGCTTCCGTTTTTAACGGTGGTGAAGACAACCATCCTGGTGATTATTGTCCAATCGCTGTTCTGGACTGCTTGACAAAAGTATTGGGGGTAGCTGTGTATGACTCGCTCCGCAAGCACTTAGCTTCATGCAGTTCCATTACTTGTGCGCAAAATGTTTTTATAAAGAGTCGCTCTTGCTCATTGACCAGTGGACGAGATCAGCCGATCAAGGTATTTACATTGATTTCGTTAATCTTGACCTCACCAGAGCGTTTGATCGGGTGAATCCCTTGGTAATGC